>JABASC010000463.1:0-39746 GCA_019776185.1 Plutomurus gul
TAGATGAGATGGAAATATGTATACATTAGGGATGGAATTGTTTCCCGAACGCACATGTCTCTTCTTCTGGTGGTGGTGCTATGTGTATGTCGTGTAGTGTAATAGTAATGTGTTATCTAAAGTTGCCAGTTGCGGAGCAGTAAATAAAGAAAATATTCTATTTCACAGACAAAGAAATGGGCAGGCCCTGGATAATATCGTTGGAGCCCTCGAATGTGACAGTTCAGATGGGCCAACAAATCGCCTTTCGATGTCATGTCACGAGTGACACAATTCCTAAGGTGCAGTGGCTACGAGAGGTGGACCAAAACAGTGCAGACAGCGCTAGTCCAGGGGCCTTTCAGGTAAACAAAACACAATTAGTTATTTGCTATGTGCCATTACCTGCACAGCAGTCTCTCAGGTCGTTGGTGTGGCCTACAGAGAAATATATTCCTATCTTGTACATTTGACAGTCAAGAGTCACTTTAGGTGCTTACTAATGTGCATACAAATAGCTCATAACACAGGAAGACGTTTTAACTTATATGACATACTGGATGAATGTGTATTAGAGTATGTATTAGAATAGGACGAGTGTTGAGAGAGGAATTAAAGTGTACATTTTTGTGTTTAGGTGGACAACAGAAAATATGAAGTGATTGGCTCTGCCAGTTCTCTGAAAGCGTTGTCAAATGGATCATACCTCAGCGAGCTTACAATTCAGGCGGAGAGGGGGGATTCCGGAAGGTACATTTGTCTTGCGACAAATGCGGCTGGTTACAACTTCTCCACGTCTTTTCTTAAATGTAAGCCCAAACTGTTCCGGGAAGTAGATTACCTCACTGAGTCTACAATATTCTTACACGCGTTGTGGGGACTTACAAGTTAGTAGTTACTTGTTAGTAGGGAAACCTTACAATGAGTATAACGTTCAGGGCGACATGTATATTGGCGGTAGAGCTTGTTCCTGGTTAGTGTATAAAATACTGCTTTTACCGGGAGTACGCTTTTTGTTTCAAGGTTATTCCTGATGAAGTCAAAAAGCGAAACCATCGAATGATCTTTTCGATCACTTATAGCTTTGCTAGAGAAAAGTAAGATTAAGTAAAGATTATTTGTAAGGTTAGTATTTTTAAGAACCAATGTTGTTTCATTGTTATACTTCAGACGGTTACAACAACAGTAATAATGTGTTCATTATGTGTAGTAAGCATAGACAAATTTTAAATATTTTGATTACAGTAATGGAATTGAACAAACCTAAAATTGGGCTCCCCAAACGGATTAGGAATTCTACAATATTTTCGACAACATTCATTAAGTATACATGTATTCATACTTGCACCTTGTACTCTGTCAGAAAAGCTTTATTTTGCGTACAAATGATATACTAATTTTTTAGATTTTATTAAAGGAAAAGCGTCACAAACAGAATCGAGAGATAGCTCAGAACTTTTCTAGTAAACACGATTGTGTTATGTGTATGGTTACAGTTGACGGCGATCTTCCTATAGGAATGCTGGTGGCAATTCCCTCGACTCTAGCAATATTGTTTGCGGGGATGACTCTAGTCATTTGTTGCATCCGCAAAAGTCATAATCCAGAGTCTGATGCTTCAGCCACGGTAGCAACAAGCACTACGTATGCAAATCCACGAGACATAATACATGATCACCAGCAACAACCGGGCCCTCACCCTTTCTACAATCCCCATCACCATCCTCAGAGCAGAACGATGCCTGGAAACTTCGACCGCTACATGTACAAAGAGTCCTCCTGTCCAATGAAAGCCACAATTGCTAACAGCACTAGTCCAAACGCTTACGCCAGTGTCAGAATTTGCGAAGTGATCGGACCACCAAATTCTACGTTCGGAATTGCTACCCGTGGTCCTCCCTTACCAGTTAGACCAAACTTTGCTCCGAACCCCCGAGATAGAAACAATTACATTGCCGCGTGTCATGGTAAGTTAAGCAGCAACCATTTTCTAGTCCTTTTAAGGCAACGGCTTTACTCAATTTCTGCAGAGATATTCATTGAGGATAGCGGCATGTTTTTTGCCTTGCTAAATTCAACAATTTTTTTATAAATTGGCTATACTTTAAAAAATAAATGTAAAAAAGAAGAAAATATGCACAAATAGTTTTGAAAGCAGAAATTCTCCGATCACACAGTATAAACCTGGTGTAGGGCCGCTTAGGTTTACCTGCTGTGTACATGATGAATGCATTGTGGGAACATAAATTGGGTTTCTTTTACAGGTTTGCTAACTCAGCCGCTTTTGACGCAGACGGCGTCTTCCTCTGACTCGCGCGACTCCCGTCAAAGTGCATCCGCACCGTTTGCCAATCAAAGACAAATCGACCAATGGTCCGGCGGAAGTGACGCGTCCTCGGACAGGAAGAACTCTCGCTCTCGTCACCACCAAGTCAACCTGTGACTGAATCGGCCGCTTGCTGTGCTGCTGAGTACGAAAAGGGAATTTTCTCGTGTGCATATCGACGAGTGCAATAGTAACACGGTGTACTGCAGCTCCGTCTTTATGGAATTGCTGTCGGAGTTGCATGTCGTCGTATGGGAAATGTGGAATGGCCCTTTCTACGTTTATATTCCTTTTTATGTTTACAATACTTGTTATGTAATGAGAGCATTTCTTCTCCAAAGAGTGCTTATATGTAAATTTATCGCATTTAAATGTTAGAATTAATGCTAGCATATATATTTAAGTGTTATCATTAGAGAGTAGCAGAGTGTCTGTCTGTGTGATTATGTGTAAACATGTGAGTGTACTCGAGCGGCTGTAAAATTGTTGTTGTACGCAATGTAATCGTGCAGATAATAGCCAGGTTCATGCCATAAATCAATTTAGACGTGTAAACTGCATTTAAAGTCAAACTGTTTACAATTTGTCATGAATACCTCAGCGTTTGTTTTCCTACTCAGAAGTCTGTCTGTTCCATTTTCTCTTCTGTGCTCCACACTCACTACTAACTTCTCCTCCAATACAATATGCCCGATCACTTGACTCACTCTCTCAAGTGCAGCTCTCTTTCTCCGTACGCACAATATGCACGGAGTCTGGCTGTCTTGTCTATCCACTGAAATACACTTACACAGTCACTACGGAAGGAATCTCCGTTTCCTCAAAGAAAATAAACGTAGAAATACTACATTAATTCATAGTGAATGGCAACCCTCTCCGACATTCTCCTTTTTACCATATTCCCATCCTTACTTCAAGTATATTATGCAATATATAAGTATGTAATGTTATACTATATAGTGAATGTACTCATGGTACGTGTGTGCAGTGCTATCTCCATGTAAGTCATCCATTTCGTTCCTGTCCACAACTCTGACACACCCACACACAACATTATATATCATTATTATATGTAGTAATCTATATACAGGTAGAAAAACGAATCCAGTAAATAAAAATGGTTTTGTGAACTGAACTTCCTCGTCGATGATGAACAATCCTCTCCTCTCTTTACATATGTAATTCCATTCATGATGCTTCATAATGCAAATGGTCGTTTACTTGTAATTGTTCCTAGGGCTCTGTGTCTGTCACACGAAATCCCCTGCATTTTACCTAAAAGGTTACCAAAATGACTCTCTACTTTGCATTACGATCTTCCTCGGCCCCCCTGAAACGCACTTCACATGTAACACTGTAATAGTATTACTCCCCTCGCCTTCTACATAATGTAGAAGGAACTGTGTCAAAACTTTGAATCTTCAGAAGCTGCACATACTAGACTCGGAATGACGATGAGAGCAGACTGTGGAGCAAAGTTCCTCTGCCACCATCTCCACCACAGGCCTGTCTCTGACAATGAAAATATTGTAACGGAGCAGCACAATGTGCATACACCTAAAAGGTACATAGGATACCTCTATGTAAAGAAAATTCGGTTAACTTAGTTCGGTGCTCCCCGCAGGAAGAGAGAGAGAGAAGCAGCTTCCCTGTGGAATACAGAACTCAGACGGAAAGCTATCCGACTAAAATGCTTTACGTGTTCCCTTGATGTGCACGTCAATTTATTATTCACATGCAGCACAAAATCCAATCAAACAATTGACCATTAAAATGGATTTGTTTCTACTTGTTTCTCTCTCAAACTTCATCTTATGAGTTCATTTGTTGTTTGTCACTTAGGACATGTAGTGATGGGCCTCGGTGCGGCCACACTTTTGCAACTAAATACTAAATGGACGGTGGTAGTTGATTATCATGTGTTTCTCCAGTAATAAGTGTCTAATGTAGGTAAAGGGGGCTATGTGAGTGTGAGTGATAGACCCGTGTGCTGCTAAGGCTCTCTCAATACTCTCTGCGTGTCTGCTGGATTCACGGAGGGCCAGTCTATAATATGTTTACATTTTACATGAAGTGCTGCATGAAACGAATTGAATGAATGAGATTTAGATTATTTGGAAACAAAAGCTCGCCGAGTGGTCCTTGCAGATTACGATTCAATTGAAGTACATAATTTCTCTGGTTGCTCGAGTCGATCCCGGTGGTGGGGTTGCATGATGAAAGTGAAAGGATCCCTCTAAATAACAAATAGAAAGAGTTCCGTTTACATTTCGGATGAATGCACGTATTTACTTATTTCTGGGGAATTATCAACTTCAGCACCGAATTCCCAATTCCACCACCCTCATGTCTCCACCACTTGACAGCAAAAAGGATACACACGTATAACAGGAACCATCGTGTCAATATTGGCAGCCTGCAACCCAGGGATTGTCAATTACACTGTTTTAATTACGCATTTCGATTAAATACACCATTTTCCATACTCTGTCATGTTCGTCAACAATTTTCAATCAGAGTCTCATATTCGGTTTATAACAACATTGTGTTATTATGTAACAGAAAAATTGGCAATAGAAATTTAAATAGAAAAACAATTTTTTCCCAACAGAAACCAAAATAATTTCTTTCCAATAATAACAATGTGTAATGTTTTTCAAGCTAAAATAACCCTTTTCGAACGATATTGTATTAATTCTCATTTTGGGTAATCTCATATGAAATGAATCGTGGTCACCCCACCAAACTACATATCTACATTTACTGTATTTAGTAAAAGGATATATTTTCCGATTGAGAGTCTCTTCTCATTGCTGTACTTTTGTGTGAGCATATGTTACGGTTGGTACTGTAGCTTCTTGCTTCCGGACGAATGCACCTCTTGGAAATTATATACAACGTATCTAACAAGCGTATGACAGCCGAGGAGGAAGCGGAAGGACCAACGAGCTGGCCAACAACAGGAGAAAGATAAATTCTCCCATTAGTACATCGAAGAAGAAAACATTAGATTTAGTAGAGTATACAAGTAGGTACTATATAAATGCACACTGGCGGTATACAAAGAATTGAAGTCCAGATCTCCCCCAATATAAACGGCCCTTATTAAAAACAAGAATGTACAAAATACTCTTTTTATATATATAGGTACAGTGTAGCCGATTGATGTAGGTAGTTATATGTATAGCCACTAATTGTAGCTAACTGCTTTTGAAAAGGTCCACATAGAGCAGAGATTTGTCTTTGTGTGTATCCTAGATTGATTTTTAAGTGAAAGTATCTCTGTGTGTATATTCTTTTTCAGAAAAAGAATCGAGACAGACATACAGTCACGTTTTCATGGAAAGAAAGAGATAGTACAGATATACGTTGAAAGAAATAAAGAGACTGCCATGTGGAATCCTATTTTCTTCACATGTCTATGGCTGAGGGAAAGAATAGGCAGAGTATATGAGAAGTCTTTGTCAATTTCTACTGTTACCTTTGAATGGGAGTAATAGAAGAGAGAGAGAGAGAGAGAGAGAGAGTGAGTCAATGATGAAGAGAGAGCGAGAGAGGAGCAAAGCAGCGGAGCATTGATTGATAGGGGAAAGTTGTCAGTCTCGTTTGCTGTGGGGATGCATGGCAGAAGATGAGTTGTGTTGTCTCCTTGTCTCCCATGCAGTCAGTACATATAATGTAGATTAAATGTGCTTACACGTATCTCTATGCAATTCTCTGAAGCATTCTCTTCTATACTTTTCCTAGTGTATGATCTGTGTGATGAGAGATGACACGACCTGGCCTACGTTCTGTAGGTATTCCAGTTGATACGGTTAGCAGACGGAAATATTATACATGGAGACGGAGGGTTGTTGGGTTCGGAGAGAGAGAGACGGAGGGGATATGTGGGAAGAGAGGCAGGCGAGTCTGTGGGCTTGGCGCGGCGCGCGGCCAGCATAGCACACGGCTGACAGAAGATAAAAGCTCTTCGTGTGTGTTCATTAACGTTATGAATTGGAGTTTTATTGAATGTGTCATCCTGCTTACTTGAACTTGTAGAGTCCCCCTTTTCTCTCTTGTCATTTCCCTGGACATCAAAAGCACCAAATCCTCTTTCTCTTTTCTAAGAATTACTTGCATTCTACATACTCACTCACTCAGTCCACACAGTCACAGTTTTCATGCCTCACTACTTCCATTTTATTCAAACTTTACCCAAACAAGAACCTATATATACTTCTATTGCTCTCGGCTCGTGTACAAATACTTACTGCTACTAAGGCTACGGCTGCTACAAATGTTTTCCGGGCTTTCTGTTGTCTGTTCAGTAGAGGGTGGGTTGCCTGCTAAGATCTTGGAGTCCTTTAAAAAGCATTTTGTGAAATGTCAGTAGTTCCATTGGATAAACGCAGATATATTCCGTTATCTTCTTTCTCGGTTTCATAAGAATGTGGCAGGGAAAATAAATATTCACTTCTCATAAATCCTCCTTTATACTTATTGTTGGAAAGGCTACTAGAAGAAAAAGAAGCTTCACTTGTCTCTGCTTTGACTTGTAGAATTCGTGAGCTTTTCGTTTGATGTGTAAAAAGATTTTGAGTGAATTTTGAAACTTGAAAAATTCAATAAAGTCTTCTCTAAATTTTCCTTGTTCTCGTGTACATCGCCTCCTATTTTCATCTCATGATAATACTGCAGGATATTTAAGTGTTGATTTGAATGAATGAATTCTATTTTGTGTTGAAAGAGAAACGGTATAAAATAATAAAAAATGTCAATGCAAATCCAATTTTTGTTTTTTATTTTTTTAAATATCACAAAGTTGATGCAAAGTTTTCTAACGAAGGCAACTTAATTATTAGTTATTAAAGGAAAGATATTATAGCATTAAAAGTTTCTTGGGTGGACCCACAAAAGTAAATGTCGGTGTGCATAATAAGGTTGTGGATTAAATTTACAGACAGTCGCAGGATGCTACAGAAACTTACAACCAGAAATAATTAATGAAGTCTAGTGCGGGGTGGAGAGTATTCACTGATGCCTCTGGTTCACCAGTAAATAATATATCCTAATCCTAACACCACAAAAGTACCTGAAAGCAAAAACGCCAGTCCCAGCACATATGAAGACACGGGTACTACTCGAACACTTTCGCCTGCTGCGAACTAAACTTTGTTGCAAATTTTGGTGGAAATTTAGTTTGTAATTGTGCGAATTATTAAACTGCGAGGAAGCACTGCGGTGGTAGCGACTGTTCACATTGGAAGCATGAAAAACCATTATTTACACTACTGGGGTCAGTTCAATCTGGTTTAGCAAAAAAATACATTTATTCTTGCGGCAAAATGTTAAATTCACAAAATTATTTTATTTACAACAATATTTATTTTAGCAGATAGACAAATAAAGGAGAACCTCTTTTATTAAATATTTATTAGTAATAATGACGTATCACTTCCCACAGCCTATTTCTACTTTTTAATCAATACGACTTTGAATAATTGTCTAAAAAAATGCACACTGTGCTCCACTTTTACACACGGCATCTTAATAATGTACATTTTGACGAATTGTTAGTTTTTACATTCAAACCACTCCGCAGAAAAAATCAATCAACCTATAAACAAACAATAGCAATTAACTTTGAAGTGACAGGAAGAGCATTTTGAAGACACACTAGATGTACGACAATTGAATGTGGTTAAGATCGTTCGGCGAGAGGAGAAAGTACCGGTATCTCGGTCGAGATTCAGTGAGGTCACGAATCAATTCATTCCGTGACCTCGTATTCAATTCGCACAAATAGAAATACCATCGTTGGTGTTAATTAAAATTAGCTAGACACCAGCGCGTCATTTTAAAAAATATTATAATGTATTATATAACTGTTGGTATGGTATATGTGCTACAGGGCATCATACAACCTACAATGAAGAACAAACTTCAAACGACCCCCAGAACTCTTATATCTACCAAGTAAATAATCTCGCTTAGTTGCATTATGCTGCTTTTGTCTATTTTCTTCAATTCTGTACAAAATGTACATTTATGTAAATTATGAATGAGAAGCGCTTTCTCTTTCGGATTTTTTTGAATATTTATTTGAGTGAGTACATTAATTGCACTACTAACTAGTCGGCCTTGTTTTCGTTCGTAAATAGAATAGACTAGAGTACTTCCACAAGTACAGCCCGTTCGTACAGTTACTGGCATTTCTAGGAACACAATGTCACAAAGACTGATTATAGGGCATTAGAAGGAGGACATTCATTTGTCAAATGCAATTGTGGCTACCACATGAAGGAACTACAATTTACTTCACTGAAAAATCAGTTTGCGAATACTGACACACAGTGACGTCATACCGTGTCAGTGCTAAATACTTTTGGATCTTTCATCTTTGTATCAACACTCTTTGTCTCAAGTTATTGTTGTTAATGTTTGCACACGTATACTCTCGGTAAAAAATATTTTTACAAGTGCGTCCATTTATTTTGCGTGTGGTTTACTCGAGAGATCCAACATCAGAACTTTTAGAATGACGAAGATGGTGGTAATAATAATGTCTTTGATTCGGGTGAAATATTCTCCTGGGTTCGTAGAAATTGGACTCTGAAGACGGTGGAGGGATTTCGTGCGGATATGGAAGTGGAAACGTGTACTCATGAGATGAAGTTGACCCTAGATTGAGGGTGCGACAAGGATTTTGGCGGTGAGATCTCTTGAAATTGTATGGCATCGGTTGGTCATGACAACATTGAGCATTTGCATTGTGATGGTACGGTGAATTATATCTGGAGCATCCGCAACACTCGGAATCGGCCGCTCCGGTGTTACTGTGAATGGAGATATCGTAGCCAAGCCTTGCGTCTGATTTCCCTGAGAACGATGAAAAACTGCTTCTTTGAAAGAGAGGCTGAAAAGCATCGTTTTGTTTATTTAGAGCGCTCGCTTTGCTAGAAATTACGTCCTTCTTTGAAACGGATGTCGACCGTTTCTTCAATGAGATTTTGCAGCCATACAATTTTACAAATATCAGCAGCACGGCAATGATCAGGAATGCAAATATCCAAAGAATTGCCCATTTCACTGCAGCGTCTTTTTGTTGCTTCATTGTAGTCTTGGCAACTTCCAGAGGATCTGCAAACATAAAATGAATTTTCAGAACACTCAATTTCACTGTTTGTTTATTCTGTGTTGTTGTAGGAAGAGAGGAGAGGCTGGACTCACCGGCCTCTACAAATACGCGCGCTTCGCTTAAATTAAATCCCATGCGTCCTGCCACCACACAATAGTAAACACCGGCATCATTGTTCGAGACAGTTGTCAGATTAAATTCGGTGGAGTAGACATGTTTATGCTTGAATATGGGTTTAGTGCGTCCCAGCACCTACAAGAGAAAAGTGAGTGAGCACCGATTAAATAAATACACGAGGATAAAGAAAGCTGCAGAAAAAGAAAGTGATAATTGATACAGGACGACTACACAAAGTATATCGCACCATGCCACACTTCATATTCAATCACATCATATAATCAGCCACAAAATATCCTCATCCATCAAAAATGACAAGAAAACTCCAAAGAGTCACATCTGCTCTCCGTGTCTATCCATTATAAAGGGAAACTTACTCGGTAGTAAACGCCGTCGTGGTAGTACACTTTTCCCGTGTCGCTTGAATTCGTGTTTGTGTTTGTATTATCCATTACACGGTGAGGGTGATTTGCAGGAGCATTCTCCACTTTCTTCAGCCACACGAACCAAGGCTCGAATTCACTCTCGAAGCGGGCCACACAGGTTATACTTCCATTACCGCCCGCAGACAGCGTCAAATTACTCGGATTAAGCTCCAAGATCTCGTCTCCTTTATACCATGAACCTATAAGGAAAAAATCTTTCTCAATTTAATTGCTGTCCTCCCCTCGCTCCTTCGAGATTAGTAATAAAAGAAAAGATTTCCTTCTATCAGTCCCGATGCACGGCACAGGTCAATCTTTCTTTCTCCCTGAGGATCCTCAACCATCACATAATTCCCTATTAATCTTCATTGAACTATAATTATATTTCACACAGAAACAATGAACTTACCAGTAACGTTAATAATGACTTCGTACATATCCTTGCCGTAGATATTCACAGACTCACAACGATATCTTCCACCATCCTTCTCCGTCATACTCGATATTTTCAGAGCACACACATTGCTCAGCGAATCTCGAGAACCGCTGCCCGACTCCCCAACAATAATATCATTCTATTCAGAGAAATATTTAGAAACATCGATTAAAATTCATACTTTAAGTGTGTAACAACGAAAGAAGCAGAAATATTGAAATTGTTCATAGAGCTGTACAGGTACGGACCTTGTATAAGGTAATATTCGGTTTTGGGTTTCCTTTGGCTTCACATCTTAGTTGAAATAGAGAGCCTTTAGTTATATTGATGGATCTGCTCTTTGGTAACAATTCTCGGTTTATTTCAGGAGAAGATACGGAAGTGTTGGAATTACTTCGCTTGCTCGTAGAAGACTTTAATAGGTTGTCCTTGAAGGGATCCTCCCCTATAGAAATCATATCCTTTAGTAAAGAATCATTTCATACATGACGCGTCTTCAAACTCAATGCGACTTTTTAATTTGTAATGAGTACAAATAAGCATCTAACAATATTATGCAATCATTCATTGAATTGCTTTTCATTAGAAATATATCCTGATTTGCATTTTATGCTGAGAGCACTTATAATTGCACTTAAAACTGCATGTCCTTCTGTATTGCCACAATGTTATATCCTTATGCTTTCAATTCCCCGTATAGATCTGGATATGAGGCATTCCAAATACTAGGCTGCAGTACAGTCACTACATTTTTAAGGGAGCTATCTTGACTCCCTTATCAGCTTTTGCTGTTACCCAAGTACCACATAGTATCTTTGTCCATCAACAAAAAGGAGAAAATGTGCACTGGACGAGTTTGAGTTCTTTGCTTAAGTGAGAAATGGTGAATGCAACTATTTACTCAATGAATTGATAATTACATCGTTGATTGATATGTCCATTGAAACTTCACCAAAATAAAAAATATCTACGACAAATGACAGTAATTGATGACTTGACAACAATTACAGTGGGAAAACCTGATAAAGCCCGTTCTTATCTAGTGCAAACGGTGTGCGTCGACAAATTGTCGCGGCGATGGCTACTCCTCATGTATAGTTTTAATGAAAACAAGGATTAAAGCACAAATATGTACACAAAAGTAAGTATCAGCAAAAATTAGTTGTATATTCCCACACCAGTTAATCCATTTACACTCACTGAAACACTTTTCCAATAAAGCTAACTGATGTCTGCACCACCACACAAGTCTAATAAATGCAGAAATTTCCAGACCAAACTCAAACAAGTGTTTGTAATAATGTATCATATTAAAAACCATGTTCGGAAAAATCAAAAAAATCTTTAACAAAATGGAGAAAACTGAGCTTTTTTCATGCTAGCGGCTAAAATACAACAAAAACCTTTACCCGACCACATAATATAACATCTCAAATTCTACTAGTGCAAAACCCTATCCCACAATTTTTTTATCACGTTTGTTTTCTTTTGCATGGGTCGTGTAGCGTAGAGTGCAGCCGTATACTACGTGTAGTAAATACCTGCATAGTTTCCCATTTCATACGTTCATTGAGCTTGAATGTGCATATTATTTAGAATGTGCATATATTATTATGCGTGCAACAAGGCGACGAGTATGTAATTGGATCAACCCATTGATCACCTCAATAGCTTCGATTGTAGACAAGACATGTCAATGGCTTTTACCTGAATGTGAGGAAAGCACAGATAAAGCACTGATATATCTGTAGCACTCTGTCTATCACTTGGAGAGTAGTAAGTTGGCAAGATTAGCTTTTTAGAATTGATAATGAAGGCAGGCTGTCGGGTCATGATGGATGGAAGGGAAACAGATAAATAATCCCGTTGAAATACATTGAAGAACTAATGAACAGTACACAAAGTTACGTCAGCATGCATCCGAATTCAATTGTATTATCTGCAACAATGTTTATTCGACTCTCTCTCTCTCTCTTATCTGCTGGCAGATATAGAAATAGAGAAAAGAGGTCTGCCCTGTCTACACTTTCAATGTGTCTCTTGTGTAAACGTGCATGGAGATTACTGTAATGTACAAACACTCACTCACACAGCAGCAACACAATGGCAAACATGGAAGATGACAATCATGACACATGACATAAATAAAATGTGTAAAAATCAAAGTTTCACTAACTACTGTGACTCTGGAATATTACACAGACAAAGAAGTCGATCAATTTTATAATATGTCATTTGTCAGCCTCCTATCAATAATGTCTGTGACAACCAGTTCACTTTGTATGTGCGTTCTCTGGTTGTCATTTTTTCGAAATGTTCACAAGTTGACACTTAAAAAGAATTTTGAATCCTGATTAGGAGATTAATGTTCAACAGATGTTGTTGTAGCACTTGGCATGGAAATCGGCCTTAGACTTTTATTTACATTAGTATCAACACAGTGCCTGCAGAATTGCATATGGAACAACTAAACATGTGCGTTCTGACCATCGCCTATTTTATGGTGTTGACAGCGTAAAAATTCATATCGATTTTTGTAGCAAATACTTTCTCTTATTTGCTGCCTTCTACTATCCGGTATTAGGAGTTTGTATTATATTATATTCTTCTGATCGGATTTTAGCAATAAAGAGTAGTTGTATGGAGGATTCTACTCTTATGTAAAAATGGACTTTTCTCAAGGAATGCCCCGATAACTAATCTTAAATGGATGACAAAATCTAACAAAGAATTAGTACTCTACAGACATGAAAAGAAATTCTAAATTTCTTCAATCTGTAAATGTCAATGTCATATGTTTGGACTGTCATATAAATAGATGTGATTTGGTGCTTTCTAGTATTATTGTATTGATAAATATAGAATGAATGCATATTTTATTAGACAATCGAGTAGAGCTTTTCCAGGCTGTAACCACAGTACCTCGTTTACGACATGCAAATACGCATAATGTGTAAATATAATGCGTAAATTCACGTAGCTTCAATGTATTAAGGGCATTCAACAGCATTACGAACTGACTCAAACTTTGCAGCAGGATGACGTATGCAACGAAGGAAGATTGTCATTGAAGAAACCCTAAAATTCAGGATAAGCATTAAACACTGAATTATGCCAAGTAGTATACATATTTTGGGATAGACATGCAGTTGTTCCAAAAAATTTAAGGATACGTACGTAATCATTGCTACCATTATCGATTAAATAAGAACATTTTGCTACTATTTAATTTTTTATAAAATGCGTAACGCTGTTGTAATGTTGTGCCATGCGAATTTCAAAATCTGAGAATTCAGTTTTACATCCTATTCCACTTCGATACACTTGAAGCAATCGGAAAAACTGTCCCTTTATACCTAACATATAAACCCTATATATTTATTAAAAATAAGTTGTCCCTTTCGTGCCTTTATTTTCTCACCGAATTATCTAATGAATTGTGACATTAGATTGAAAAGTATGGGCGAAAAGCACAGTGAATTTTGGGAATGGGTGAATGAGGTTGTGGGTAGCCTTTGGCCAGGGACTGTGTGCCAGCCTGACACATGGGCTGCTTAGCATGCATTATTAATAAACTTGTAACTACCTCTGTGTGCCCGTAGTTATTGGTTTTGTATCTTTATCAGGAGCGTCTCTGTGTGAGAGGAGCAGCAGAACAGTGGTGAGATGAGTCGACCCCATTCATCTGCCATAAAGCACACAAACTGACACGGCATTAGGAAAACACGGTTTTTCTGTGTACTTTGGACACACGTACTCACAATCAGTCTTTCTTCAAAAACACTCTGTTTTTCACTTTTCAGCTGTCTCCACTCTTCGCTCACACTCCACAGGGGCTATCTTTCTTCCACCACTATTTAATATTGCCTTGTTGTTACCCACATAATGCAACACTTCCTGTCTCGCCCACGGTACTTATGTAAGCCCTTTACGAACAGGTAAGCAGAAGCTTATCTACCCACCACCATGGTCAGTCAGAGCTCTTTGATTATCTCTCTACACCTTTCATTCCCTATTTTTAATCTTTCCACCACCATCACCACCACACTATAATAGATCCATTTTCACTTAGCTGTCTATACAAATCCGTATGTCTCCCTTCGACCACAAACGTAAGCAACGCCTTCTACTTCAACATAAACTCTCAGCTCTGCAGCAGACTCACAACTAATTCTTCACTACAAACGCAATTAGCTTCCACTACCTTTTACCCATCAAATATTACAGTGCATGTACAGGCTATCCTTCACTTATGGGGATAAGTACACATTAATAAGGATTTAGTTGAGCACTTAATGAGCATGGAAAATAATAATAAATAATAAGTGCGACCACGTCTAGCCAAAAAATGTTGTGTCCTGCCGATTTAAATTCTACAAATTACGTTTACTCGGATTACAATGATTCTTGTGGTTTTTATGTCTCCCATTAATCGATTCTGTGCGACTACAATGCATGTTTATATTTCTATAGGTTGCCCAGCGACTTTCCAAACATTTTTCATTATATTGGTTAACTCACATTGTGCACTGGTGCAGTGATAAACAATTATAAATGTATGGAAAGTCACTGGGTGGCCTCACTGCGTTTTGGACAGTGCCCGGTAGAAATACGGAGAATATTAACTTACCGGTGACAGCCAGCTTGATGCTGGATGATTTCATGCCAAATCCATTCACCGCTTTGCAAATGTACGTCCCACTGTCCTCGTGGGTAACGGGCCGGATTTTCAGATAACCGGGACTGGTGAGGTCAAACCGCTCCCAAAGCTCAGTGATTGTTTCTTTTGAAGGCTCCTGAAAACACGAAAATTATTATTTTATTTTTATTTATCACAGTTTATTTAGTGTTGCTTCGAGCAACAGTACCTAAGATCATGAAAATTATGCAGTTTAATAAAAGCCAGTTGTAATTCCGATTAAAATTTAAAACTGCAATATAATAAATTTGATCCTTCTTCAAATTGTAGGCTATTAGACAAAAGAGAAAGTACATTGATAAATAGAATTGCTCATTTATATACCTTATACCACTCATAAACCATAAAGGTTGTGCTTTTGTACGGACAACTGAGTTCGACATTGTCTCTGGGATGAACAATGATCGTGCTGTTGTTTCCTTCTGTTATAACGGGTGGCCCTGCAAAATATAAATGTATTAAAGCATGTTTCAAAAGACTTAATATGAGACTTAATTATTTATATTGGGGGGATTTTGAGAGGACGAGGTACCTTTACTTGCATTGGCATTTGTGATTTTGTAATTGATATCTCCGGCATTGCATTGTGCAAGCGTAGTTGCTAGTACAAACGAAATATACACGACCAATTGATTCCCTTGTACCCTCATCTTTGTGCCAGCATCTGTTAAAAGAACAGGAAATAAATATTAATATTACGCTTTCCGCTTATTGGTGAGGAAAATCATCTTTGGTTTAAATCACAATTTGAAATAAAGTTAGTTTAAATATAAGTAGGAGGCTGGAACTATTGTATAAATCATAAATCTATGGAATACACATGTGAAGCAGTAAGCACGATTGTGATTTCATGCATATCATGATATATTTAAGTATCATATTGTCAAAATGCTAGATACACATAATAAGGTATTGGCTAGTTAATTTAGTTGGTGGGAGTACATGAAACTGTAGTTGCAGTGCAACTGGATGTAAGACTGTTAAATGTATGCACAACACTCTTAAATACCCGTAATTATATGGCTGCATCTATAATGTCCCATCCGCAACAACATATGTAGACAATTGAAAAATTACTTTAATATAATAGTAAGTAGTGCATTAAGTGCAAACTCTCGATTTTTATTTTAAATGGAGTGTTAAAGGCAAATAAATCTAAAAATGTCAATACCAAACACAAATATTTTGTATGCAAACCTAAAGTTTTCCGAGTATACGTATTTATGTGGACAACCCTGACAGTGGATTACTAGTTACATTTTGTGTTCATATACAAATGAATCAAAAATATTTTGTCACTATTTGTTCGGTTTTGTTTGTGTGTCATCCTGTTTTCTTTTACAAAAGTACTTTTCTAGACTACATCAATACAACATGGCATTGCAGAGATAAAGTCATGACTCATGTGTATAGCCAAATCCTAACCATTCAAAAGGCACAGATGCACCTGCTGTGAAATGCATAAAAATGTACTCCATTGATTCACTAAAATAAGAGAAAGCATGCCTTTAAAATCCCATTATACATTCAATCTGTTTTTCATAGTGTGAAACTTGACAAGTCTGCAATGTACGGCTGTGGTCCAAACAATACTTCAGATTACATTTGAAATTCAGTTTTCATGTTGTACACACAAAATATAATATATATTGCGCTAGATTTTTCCTCTTCCTTGTTCTGCAGACTCCTTTACAAATACAAATTCTAATCTAAATCGGCATCAACTCATTATTTTAAAAATATGATTTCATATATCTGTGAACTCTCTATGCTGAATGCAATAATTTACAAAGTGGCGGTTTAAATTTAAATTTGTTATTTCTGAGCATCAGTTGGAGAGCACTACTGCTCCCTTTCTTTTATTACCAGAGATGCATACTTAAAGGCACTAAAATATGCATATGGCCAAAGTACACCTGATGCAGATGTACATAGAATATGCAGATATGCAGTAAAACCAACGGCGTGTGCACTAAAAATGGGGATAATAAATTACGCATTGTCATCAAAATTACAAGTAGAAAACTGAATCGTAGAAGTGATCTCGGTAGTGAGCAAAACATGATCTTGCATACATATCCTGTCAACCGCATTGCATCATAATGTTATGGCTACATTGAGCCATACGCACACAGAAAAGTAATGTGCTGTTTTTATTACACTTTAGAGAGTGGTTAAATGTATAATTTATCAATTATACTGCCGTCTGGATTATCACTTTGCATAATACATATTGCATTGTATCAGTCTGTAATAATCACCTCAGATTCAAATGAACAATTATGATGTATCACTCACTCACTCACTCAGAGTCCATTGACTTGGTGACGAGAGACACTGGGATCTTTCATATTCAAAGTTTTTCAGAATTGGACACGCCGCTAAGAAGGGTTAACATGGAGTTCTTAGTAAGTGGTTATATCATATTTCCCCGCTGGTCCATTTTCCACCCGCAACTTTGTTAACCCTTCCACTCCGCCTTGAAGTTATGAAAAAAATTAATAGAATAGCACGAAACAGAAATATTTCCGCTTTGATTTCATCCCCAAAAGTGGTTCCCCTTGAAACCGAAAAACGGGCCACTACAACTCTTTCGCATTATATTCAGTAGAGGCATTATATTCATGAGACCCGAGTGGGAAGGGGAACGGAGTGGAAAGGTGGTGATACCTAACAACAAGTAAGTCTTACGGAAACATCATTCTTCCTACTGAAACAAAACCGTTGTTTTTCTGCGTTTCCCAGAATATCCAGATTTCTCATAACCAACAACAAACAAATTGCGAAATAACCTCAGCATAAAAAATATTATTATAATAGGTTTTCTAAAAGCTTTGAGTGACTTTCGTTAGCAAAAATTTTCGTTGCCGTTGGAGCTATAACGAAAATCTCATTTATCTTTTGCATAAATAATAAATAGCTTTAATAATAATCTCTCTCCACATAAACGTATGCATAGAAAATGTGTTAACTGTGCTTGTATAACAATTAAGTTGAGTGCCAAATCTTTGTAAAGCATCTTTATAGGGCACAACTACAATTAGCAAACAGAGGCGAAAAACACACATGCACTCTACTTTTGTAATGAACTGTTGATAAGAAGCAATGCAGTCATGTTCCATGCTTGAAGCACAGATTGCTGAGCCGAGGGAAATTGATACGGGAGATAGCACAACGTGAGCTATCAATTCCCACGACTAAAATAACAAACATTATAACTTAAACGTCACAACTGAACAACCTACGACGACGCTTATGCCTACACATTCAGCCTTGCTCTGACTCTGTCAGTGAGACTGAGTGAGTGCACGTAATCTACATTTGCTTACCTACTTAAATGCCAACAAAACATAAACTGACAATGAGTCCAACTTCTGGTTAGGTAGTTCACTGGTTCGCTGCTGCTGCTGATTATGAACGTTACGTCTATACACGCAGCTCACAATGTAATTCAATGAGTCTGTCTGTCCACTCAAAAAAGACATGTTGGGATTCGTGTTGACATAATGTTCGTACACACGTAATTTCGATGAACAGGCAATTGTAACTAGCATGAAAATATTATTATTATGTTAATTATGCTGTAACTAGATTGTTCCTGTGATCATGATCTGGTATTCCAATACCAAACAACTCTGATAAAGAATTTCGCAACAAGCCAACTGAACATTTATTATTACTTGAGTATGCAAATTTTATCCATAAATGTATATTTAGGCTAAAGCAATTTTTTTAAATACATAACTCCTTGCTGGGACTTTTACCACTGTTAAATATAGTATGGTTAGATTTTTTAATGACTTTGGTTAAATTATGAATTATATGAATGTATACTGCTTTGTGAGCAATTGCTGCATGTGCATAATGAAATGAAATTTTGTTGCCGAGTTGAAACAATGACTGACGACTGCAAGAAATAAATAATGCTTGCGAATCAGTGTTGGCCATTAGTTAAAAACGAGTGGTGATAAATAACTTGGGATATAGTGGTAATTACCGCCCAAGGAATTAAGGTGATCTATAAGACTGGGAAATACTAAAAATAGATAACAAAAAATCCATTTCGAAGCTGTCGTCGATTTTAAATGTTATTTTTACGACTAAATTAAAATAAATTGCAATGCAAACCATTTGCGTTATGAATTAAAGACGTTAGGTTCTGCTACAACTTCTAAATATTTATAGTTTGAAGATGGCAAGAATGGGTATTTCTCGCTAATTTCCATTATTTCCAGATGGGATGTGAACAATAAAATTGGCGTCCCTTCCCAAAATTGGGGAATGACACACGTTGGGCATTGTATTGAAATGGCAGGGGCGTCGGTACCCTTCATATAGGTTTCTTATACTGATGCGCACGGATTTACTATTTTAGTGGCACTAAATACAAAAATAAATAAATGTTTGTTTCTCCCACCAAGATGAACGATCATAGATCGTTAATTCCATAAAAGTCATCTTGAAAACTTTGAACTGATAGATTTAGAAGTGCAGTGTGTCTGCGACTGCATGTCAATAAAGCATTTACTACATAAACACAATATAATATAATAATAATAATTATTATTATTATTATATGTGCTTTATAGCAGAAATACATAAAAATTAACAGTTTGGTTTGGCAGCGAAGGCCATAAAATCATTTGTGTGCTCACGGAGAATGAGAGTAGGGCTCTCTGCCATGTAATCTACCCATTATTTACCATTTATTAGCCGTGCTTATCGACGCCTAAACGATTTGCTCTCTACCGTTTGTTGTGATGCATTTATTACCCCATGATAGTTGTATTTATATTTACCTAGTTCCAATTCTTCAAACCCATAAAAATAAATAACATAGCTTAGCCGTAGTAGATATACACGTGAGTAATGATTTGCACTCAATGCGAATGACAATAGAGAAAATGAAAATAGAAAATAAATGTGCAACTAGTTGTTGTTACCTACCATTGTTCGACGGCGGAAGAACTCCTCTCTACTTTCTGCTTAACTCCTCCTGTATCCACCACCACCACAACGCTAACCACACACAGAACACAAAGCCACAAGTGCTCCGGCAAAAACAATCAGTTTATTAGTGAAAAGTCGTAAAAAATTCCATGCAAAAGTACACAAGAACGTTTGCACGTTTTTTTTCTTCAAAAAAACTGATTGCATTCACTTTCAAAGGAGGATTTCCAGTAAGTTCTTTGTCTTGTGTCTGTCAATGTGCAATTCTAATTATGTATATTTTGTGTGAACATCCTGATCATGGTGTCTATCAACAGACGACAACAGTGCAATGATAATTATAATAATATTATTTCGTTGAATGACAATGATTGGAGAGAACAATGAAGAAGAATGCTTTCACTTTCTAACTGATTTGCGTGCTGGGCTGTTTGCTATGAGTTTGGAAGGTCGCTCGTGGCATGCACAAAGTGTTTGTTCTACGTGTGCCTCAATTGGTGCACACACACAATTCACTGGCTGTTCTACTAATTGGCTCGTGCCACTCAAAAATGTTTATGTTCAAAAACAAGTAACTTTCAGTCAATGTGTGTGAAAAACAATGCTAATTCTTGAATATTTCTATCTGTAATTGCAGAGTGTAGGAATTCCGCTGCTCAACTTGGAGAATCTCGTGAATTCTTCTCTAGGAAGAAGGAAAGCATAGGGAAGAAGAAACTTTCCTCTGTGTTTAGCTGAGCTGAGACACTGCAGGAGAAAATTGAACGAGAGAGAGAGAGACAGAGAGACAGAGAGAGAGAGAGCGGCAGTGTGCGGCAACAATTCGTGAGCAAGTGTTGAAGATGTGTGTTTTAGGCGAAGACGACGAGGAGCAATTGTGGATATTATTAAAGTGGAAGTGACGATAAATTTGTCCAGGTTTTTAAGGCATGGATTATATCAGGGGCATTGGGGGCCAGCCAATTTCCCAAGCATAAATATAATCTGAGTGAATGAGAGAGTTAGTAGGTACTTAGATATCAGAGAGGCGTACGCTATTAACCAACACATACTCAGATACATATTTAATATACGAATATAGGAGAGTGGATAACACGGTAGTAGGCAAGCAAGGTAGATAGATAGCACAGATACTGGCCAGATATACTAGACAGCAGAATAATATAGTGCACACTGTGTGTATTGTATATATAAGTACATAAGTGAGTTAATCTGTCTATCTCTCTCTCTCTCTCTCTCTATCTCTATCTGTGGCAGAATACACACTCACACTTATATATACACTGCTCCCAAAAGGCAGTCACTTTTCCAGGTTTCGTGTCAGTCAGTTAATATTTTGTGCATGTACATGATGCTGTGATAGGATAGAATAGTAGACTCTTTGCTACAGGTATTATTATTATCTGCTCCTATATATACACAGCGAGAAGATATGGGATGGAGGTATTAGTGAGAGTAGTAGCACTGGAACCTGTCCTCTCTCCTGAACTCACTCACACAAAGTTTTACAAATTCGGTTGCACTCACTCACACACAGATACTACAGACAGACACACGGCTACTGCATTTGCCTTGTAGTGGTGTTAGGGATGGATACACGGTCTCTGTCAGTTGTGTGGCGTCTATCACCAATTCTGTATATTTACATGTGCCTATATGCAATACTGACTAATGTACTTTGGGTCATAGGTGACCAAATGGCGGAAACATAATAACTAACGCACTGACGGCCCTTATACACATCTCATCACCATTAAGACTATTACATACACACACAGTGGTGCATAGCACACGATATATATTTATACTTGTAGTCGTTAAAGTCAGTCGTCACTGTCCTGTCAGCAAATCAGGGCTAGTCTCTTTTTATTTGTCTACAACCACCACATTTAGTAAATAGTTAGTAGACACACATTAGTAAGACGGATTGTCTTTCTCTATAGGCTTACCAGTTGTGTCGCGGGAGTCGTGGGGAAGAAATCGAGAAAAATGTCGTAAAAATGAATCAAAGAAACGTCATAAGATTTTATTCTCGACTCAAGTGTCAATAATAATTGCAACCTTTATCTCATCCTCTCTCTCGCTCTCGCTCTCTCTCTGCTTAGGCAGTCGTATTCACTTTTCCGATAAGAAAGTTCGTGTCCACACTGTTGTGTCTGAATGTATGTTGAGATCTCTGCTTCCCCTCTCTGTGTATGCACCACACTATTGTTCTCTTTCCTATTAGTTACAGACACGAAATCATCTCTATTTTTGTCTTTTTGTCTCAGAGTCTCACACTGTCACTCTAATAGTTAGTTATGCTATAACAGCACTACATAGCCCTACTGTACAATCCAATATCAATGCACATTGATAATGCAAGATACATTATAATGGCTGTCTCATTACTATTATTGTTAATATTATTATTATTATCCTCTCAATGCATGCACACATTTGTGTTGACATGGGCAGCTCTGTAAAGAACAAAAATGCAATCACGACATTCACATTGTCACATCAGCTCATAGAGGTGGTATTATCATCAGTATGCTCTCTGTTTCTCTGTGTGTGCTTAATTGCACACATTTGTGTACTGTGTGTCATCTCTGTGTACTATGTGCTCTAGAGGATGTTCGTGTGGAATGCCAATGTAATAACGCTGACCGTTTGTTTGGTCAACTGTGCATGTGCTTGGGTTTGTCTGTGTAACCAAGTTATCTGCTGTGAGTGTACAGCATAATGCAGCTTTTATTATGTCATGAATCATCATAAATATTTAGATACGTACACATAATTACCACTACCTAAATGTTTGTGGTACGCAATAATCTTTTTTATAATGACATTTATTGCGCACGGATTTTTAAAGATGCATAATCGACATTTAATGTTTTTCAAAGACGTTATGTATAGGTTTACTGTGTGACAAAATATTGATGTATTGATATTACTTATCTTTTTATTGCAGACAGAGTGATTGAGACATTGACAAAACATTGTTTGCATCTTATTATAATGCTCTATATTTATATGGAATGTATTATACCTCAAACGGAATTAGATAATAAAAACGTGTAGTTAAACTTCTTGGGAATTAATATTATGTGAATGTCTATGCAGCGTACGAAACTGTCACGAATGTGGAAGCAATTTAAGGGTATCCCAAAGTCTATACTGTTGGTCATTCCAAAGAGAGAATGAATATTTTAAACAGACTGCCAAATTCTCCCTTTACATTGTATTGCTAATAGATTCACACGCATACAAGGGAAATGTTGACATTGTGATGTTAAAAATTAGGAATCTGATTAAGTGTAGGTGTAACGGTAGTGTAGCTACTTAAGAGGGGACATGCTTTGTGTGAAAGTGTTTTGACAGAAATTTTGACGAGCATTGTGATGATGAGACGGAGGAGAGTTGAGTGGGAGCACTTGGCTGAACTGCTTGGGTACATGGACTCATATGCCCGAGTGCCTCTGTGATGTTTCATTGGATATATCTCTAACTTCAAGCACTTTCTTCCTGTAGTTGACACTATTTCTATTGTTAAGCATTCAAACACCTGGCTTGGCTACATGTCAACTTGATCTGATGGCAAAGATTATGGAGGAGAGAAAAGGTTCTAAGAACTGAGTCTGAAATGGAAGAATTCTTTAATCACTCCCGCTGCCTGTCTAATTCCCAATGTCCACTTGGAAACATTCTAACTGCTGACTTTTGGGTAAAAGAAAGATTAAATGACTATATATTTCTACTGTTCTCTCTCTATATTTCCAAGTACTAGAGGTGTCAAATATTTTAAGTACCTATTATTGCTATTGTGAATGACAGAATTTGGAAATAGATTTCGAGTGCATGGAAATTGTGCATAACAAATATTTTCTTGCACTGGACCATATCTTGGAAGTTATAAGTGTCCTACTGATGGCTGAGAAAGCAACAGATAAGTATACAAGGTAATATACATAATGGATTAGCTACGGATGTGTAGCCAACAGCAGGCACCGTGGGTAGGCAAAGTACGCACCAGTAACCAAACCACTAACCGACTGCACAGTCCATCTTTGTGTATGCATAACTTTGACCACCATTACAAATTGGATTTCTGCCTTCTGTCACTTCAAAGGCCAGCTACTTAACCGTAATGTACTTTACGATGGACGACCACATGGAAACTCTTTGTTGTGCTAAGGTTGCTGATTGAGCTGTAAGGACTACCAAATAAATCCGTATGCCAATCAAGCATTTAGAGTACAGCGAGGTGAACAGAAGCTGATTTGAAAGCGATTAGCCACTTGGCTATTTGAAGTAAACTACCATGTGAAGTCTTCTGTCATCATGAAACAGCAAAGAAGTAGCTGAATCAGCTACAAATTTAACCTCGTTGTCACCACGGCTCACCATTATATTGTATTCACCTGGTTGCACTTTTTGACCCCAGGACTTCATTAGTACTTTTATAGGCTTCGCGCAATTAAAAGTAATTAACAGTTCCCAGGATGTTCAATTATTCACATGTATGTGCATATGTAATTCTGATAAAATGTATCCTGTGAATTCGTTTCGTTTCGAAGTGCCAAAGGAGACTTTGAATAATGCTGTGTATTGGTAATAAAAACTAAGTATGGTTACTTTGACAAATTACTACTTGTGACTGATATTACATTCCTTTCTTGACACTTGAAATAAATGTGACGAAGATCATTTTTTAATCTTCCGATTGATTATCGGGTTCCCATTGTGATGATACGAATTTTCCTTTGGATTTTCTACATTACTTACAATTAGCAGTAAACCAAATTAAATTTAGACGCTTCATTTTTAATGAATAGTACATGTGCATAGCTGTCACATCTTAGTTTGGATTTTCAAAGATCCCTGAATTTTTATTTTCATCGTCGGTATATATGTAATTAGCTGAAATCATGAAGATTTACATAGCTCATATTATACTATGCAGTGTGGATTCATTTAAGTCTGATATTTAAAAGAAATTGTATCCTTTAAATAAATAATTTTGAAGTAATTTTATAATATTGTTTCGAAATATTGAGCAGATTTTTGAAAATAAATTAAAATGAGTTCATTACTTTACAACTATATATTATTGTGAGTATTGTATTCTGGGAATGTTCCCCAAACCAAGAAATCCAACTTGGCATAAAATCCAAGAAAAGCATTTAATAACTTCACATGTTTATTGATACTTTAATTTATATGAACGTCTATTCAATTAGAAATTTAAATGGAATGTAAAATTTCATTTTGAAAATCATCTTCACATAGAGATTATAGGTATTCCGATGCAAATGTTTCTGAACCAATGTGCAAGTGCCTTAGATGTTGAGTGTAGGAAAGAAAAATGAATGAGATGAAACAGTATTAAATATGAAGCAGTGTGTATTGCACAAGGGAACATATCTGAACTGCTGGATATTATTAAAATGGATGCAATGTGTATTTGGTGCATGGAGAGTCTGGGTGAGACGGTGAGAGATGATGGGCATAAAGCATCTTTTCATTCTTTGAGACTGTCGTGTGCACGAAGGAACTATTGGTATGCTGGTGGGCAAGTGGAGAAATTGAAAGAGAAATGGAGTTGTCCTATTTCTCTTGTCAGCAGCTCATATATAATTCGAGAATGCATTTTGTCTATCAAGAAGCTTATCCCTCAATATTTTGACTCCAAAAATGCTCAAATAGCCAAAATATCCGCATGTTTACAAGACACGAGGGATGCGGAGTGTTGTCAAAAATGGGTCTTTATACATTTCAGCGAAATTATCTTTCATAGTACAAAGTAGAGCCCATTTCCAAACAAATATTCGCTGGCAACTCGATGATTTATGAGTTTACACAGAAGAACACGTTGGCTGTGTTACTCGACTTTACAGAAGAGTCAGTTCAGTTTGTCCTCCAACAAATCATTAGCCATCACAATGTACCAGTTACCACCAATATCATTTTATACACATTCTCTCATTATTTCCACACATGAGCCATTAGATATTTTTACAGCTTATTATAAATCATTGTCATGACCATTACAAACAAGAGGCTATAACATATTTAAGTGCACATAAATTTGAGACGGATGACAAAGTTTATTTATTTTAAAACGAAGCTGCCACACATTGAAGACGCACGCAACGTCTAAATCATCTATTGAAATAATATATATTTCGTAGGTCAATTCATCATTAAAAATAATAATGACGTCAATGCACTCTGAAGTTCACGTTCTATTTATGAAAATGTCAATATTATTATCCAGTTAATAACATTGCTGTAGTATGTATTATTACCTTATACGAGATGCATAGATTTTAATTCACAAACGGGACATTTTGAGTAGTACACGGGGATGTACCACAAAAATGTATTGTACACGTGTTTTCATTCTCATCTACAACACAACGTAATAGGAAACATACATTTCAAAAAGAAGCAGATATAATACTTAACAGATTCTACAAAATTATTATTCCAATCTAATACAATTGTCTATTAGGCTAAGAATACAATTTTGTCAACAGTCTGAATAAAATTTCAAGGATTCCTTAATGATAGATAACATTTTAACTAGAAATGTAAAAAACGAGTAAAATATAAATTTCAATACACAGAGTAATAAAATATGATTTTAACAAGTATTTAATGAAAACACACTGGTCACTGCTACAGTGGAAAGAGAGTCCAACGGTGTTAATATCCGAATCGGTGGCAGGATGAAGAGAGTCAAGAGCTAATGACGGGGGAGGGGGGAGGGGTTGCACTTAAACGGCAAATATCCCATTCTCCGCTCCCACGTAACACACTCTTGGAAAAAGTTGATGTGGATGAAGTGCAGAATGAAGAAGAAGCTTCCAAAATCAGCGTCCACAAATTCCGGAAGGCAGTGGTAAATAAAATATCTGCATTCAGTCCAGATTTCGAAGAATACCTGATTTCTGCTTGGCAAAATAAACTATTGACTATTGCGAATAACGAACAAACTTTCGACGAACAGAAAATTGAACGCGTTAGCAGGTAACAAAGAGTTTTCTCGAACTGCTCACACTTGTTGGTCTCCGAGAGAGAGAGACAGCGAGAGGAAGATGAAGCACCGTGTCAAGTCAGTGGCCAACTAATGTACGGTCGTATTACCGGATTGCTTAAATATTTGGCGAATTTCTGCCAGTGAAAAACCAGTATGGGGGGATCCACCGAGAGGAGATAATGGGGGGACTAGAAAAATGATGACCACTTGGCATTGTAGTCAATGGCTGTCTGTGGTCATACGACCTCTTCCTAGTGCTGCACACGGTCTTACGAGAAACCTAAGACTACTACACAGCCATTGTAGGAAAGAGATGGACTTTATATAGAAAAGCTGTGGATGAGGCGTGTTGTTGAGGATCTGCCCTAGAAAATGAGGTGGATGGGTCATTGCAAAAGTCAAGCCAAGCCACCCGGCATTCGCGTATCTCCACTTCCATCAACAGAATTAAATACCCATCAGATAAATAATACACACACACAGACAAAGAGAGACAGACAAGAAATTAGACATTGCATGCCGACCCACGTATAAACATTTTCCTATATTATACACACCACCACCACAGAACAAGATGAGATTCTCTGCCAGAGTATATACATAAGTGCACTCGAACACTTGTTTGACGTCGTACACCTGTAAACTGTCCATTCCATGGTGAACATCGTTTGCATTCCCGATGATAGGTTGCAAAAAAGTCGCTTGACCAGAAACGTCAATAGGCTCAGAGCTCTCTTTTGTACACACTACTCATTTTCTCATAAGGAAATATGTGAGACTGAGAGATTTTTCTGTTTACTGCTTCTCTCCGTCCATCGGCCTTAACTTAACATCTTCTCTCTCTCTCTCTCTTTTGTAGGCTTGTAGGTATATGATTTGTGCAAGAGTTACGGTGCAGCTGCTTCATTTCAGCACAATAATAATATCTGCATCCATCATAATGTGCATGTGGTGGTGGTAGTAGTATTAGTGATGCGGTGATCTCTTTCAATCCTTCCATTCCACGGGTTACACAGCCAGTAGTGCTCACAACTCGCCCCAATAATCACAGGAATCCGTAATCCCCACGAATTCCTAACTCTCTCACACACCGCTCATCAATCAGTCCCCATATAAAATCCACTCTACCCACCACACTAAGCAGATTTCCACACGTTCACCGACTCAATGAACCAGGATTCTCACTCACCAACTGTGCAAATGATACATTTAGAAAACTAGTTGTTGCATGTATGTACAACTATGTTTATGTTTTGTTTGTTACTATTTTGCATTAGTAGGCAAGCTGTTAGATTGCATGCTATACAGATATATATTTTTTGAATCTTGATTTTGTATTTTCTTTCCTATGGCTAATATAAAGCGATTTCATGGGCAATTCCCATTTCGGTGCAGGTCGTAATGACTCCAACTATGTATCACCAGTAGTAGTGAGCGTAATTTTATATTGCTAATTAACATTAATATATTGGGACAGATACAATCAACATGATTGAGAGAGAGAGAGAGAGAGAGAGACGGGAGAGAGAAATTAATATGAGAAACTGTATCATGTATCTGTGTAGTAGCAGCAGGTTTACCTTATAATACAATTGGAAAAAATAATCAGGTTTCGTGCACTGTGTGATAGAACCGTTGTACAGGTTTTCAACATTTAAACCACATTAAATGGACACATAGAATACATATTCTGTGAGATACATACTTGGTCATAATTTGTGTATTTGGCAATTACCTGCTTATATCATTACTATTGCCCCCTTATTTCGTAGATTGCATTGTACAGCACAGTTGAGGGTATTTGCACATGTGGCCATTCATATGACGATCGGCTTCTTTAACATATGATTCAGCATACTAAAGAACTTGAGTTTTTATTGTCTCCAAACGCCGAACAGGTCGTGTCTAATGAACCTTGAAAAGTAGCCTGATTTATGATTTATAAGAGCAGCGTGGGTTAATATGGCACAGAAGGTAATTGCAGTGTAAAATCACACAAATTCCTTTCAAATCACTTCTAAGCTAGTGTGCCCAACACTTTAGCAATGTTTAAAAAATTGTAGATTATTCACAATGATTTGATACAGTTTCATGGAAAGAATTTATTGGAGTTGCTTATAAAGTGACACCTCTGGTAAATCATATACGTGGTGTATACTCCTAGTATTACAACGATCATTACAAAGGGAATTAGTAAAAATCATCTACCTACTTAAATTTATAAATCTGTAAAACGAAACATTGATACAGCTGGCCAATAAATTTTAAAAAAGTATTCCTATTCGGCCACTGGGTTCAAATAAATATTTAGGTGTCCACAAGAATTCGGTAAAATAAGGTTAGTCGAGTCTTTGTCGAATGAGTCACAGATCAGGAATATTTTAGTATAAAAAGCTAGGTTTGAACTTAGACCCGATGAGAATGCACATAGTTAGTGACGGCGTCGCGGGCCAGAGGAAAGATGCAGAATACGATAAACGGAGGCCACAACTCCAAGTATGTGTTTTTATTTTCACCACCACTTCTTCACAGTTATCTAACCTTTGCCTTCTTCTTCTTCTTGCTGCATTCGTCCATGTGTACCCAGAACGGTTTGTAATAGCTTGGCTATACGTACGCTATATGACCATCTCGTCGTCTCTCACCTTCTTCGTCGCATAAGTCATCATGATCCTCACAGAGTCTTTCTCGCTGATTGCAAATACTTTATCGTCTACACAGCACAGGCAAAATAGCCTGACTCGTCTTATTTACAATCAGACAAGGATATAGGTTACAGTTGCCACTACCACTAATGCAACGCATTTCTCTCTCACCCATATATATGTATTACCTATTCACACAGTTACATCGTAGCTCGGAGTGGACAATATTCCACGAAAAATGTTTCCCCAATGTAATTGAGATCTGTCAGATTTCCCCAGTACAGGTGGGTAGGTAGGTACGTAGTTGGTGAAACTTTGTAGTTATAAGTTAGGGAGATATACTGGCTGCATGCGTAAAATATTGCAGAGAGCAAAAATTAAATATAATTATAGCAATCAAATACATAATACGAACAAGAAAAGACAAAAGCTTAAAAGTTGATGTGAACAATACCGTAGCAGCAGTATATACCTGAATGTATTGGTTAGGTTTATTTGGTAGAATGTGTGTAAACGTTGCACGGTCATTACCCCAAAGTGGTCCAGCAACTCTTTACAAATTCGTGTACCGTTACCTATCTTCTGTACACAAGACCTTCCCCCACCACCAGTTCCAATCTAAATTCCATAATGCTGCTGCCTCTTTACAGTACCTACATATGTAGTAAAATAGTTATATTAGTGTGCATGCCCCTACCTTCTCTGCGACTTCTACATCGAGAGACAGTTTATTCCTTCGAACGGCATGTACCATCAAACAGAATAAAAGGCTGTATAGGTGGTGGAGCACTTAAAAAACCTTCACGAATCGGTGGGTGTCAGTGCACAGTATACATACGGGGTCCATGAATGAAACCACTTCTCGGCATTATCACGTGGACAATACACATTTGTACACTGACAATGAGAAACAGTGCATCGGATAGAAAACATTCTACTAGATAGAGATACAGGTCATAAATCCAATGCACTTATAGGCTGACATGTATTACATAGAACACTGGAAAGATGCGTTGTTTACAGCAATTTTTAATTCTTAAGAATTCTACTCATTGTCAGTCAGTGTGTGTATCCGATACGTATAAAATCAAAGTGTGAAATTCGTGATTATTTTTCGTAATTGGACCTCCCAAATCATAAACGACCCATTTTCATCCCAATTGTATGATGTCCATGTACACGGATACCACGATACCAGATTTGCACCACAAATTGAAGGCAAACAGTCATTTTTGGCATGTAACAAGCATTTCATAAAGCTTCGTCGTAGAAAATATTTCTGGCCTATTCCATAGAACAGGAGAGTGTACATGCAGCTAAAACCATTGTGGGTTGACATAAAACGTATTTGCTGATTAACATTCATTCCTCATACAAATTTTTTCGTGTCAGGAGGAATTGTGGCATCACTGGTAAAGAAAATTTGATTAGTAGATTGTAAGGAAGTGACTTTGGTTTAATAATTCCGTGGGTATTCGTCCAATGAACTCTTTCATTAGAGATACGATCCAGTATTTTCCTTCTAGTAATGGCCTAATTGGTTTTAAGATAATTATCAATAAAGAGGTAAATGTAGTTTTGGAAGAATGAACATGGCTCGTAGTCGTAGTACACAATAATCCTTACTGTAATATGGGCAATATTTGAGTAAGATTTGAAGTGGCTGAAAATTGAATTTTTGAGAACTGTTGTTGTTGCGTGGAGGAAAATAAAATGTTGTGTGGAGACGAGGACGAGAGTCATAGAGAGTTCAAAGATCTGTCGGAAGTGAGATGGCTATAGTAGAACACCTAATCAAAGTGTATGGCCACAGACGACACGAACAAGTTCTCTCTGTAAGGATGCTGAAAAGATGCTTGGCGAGTTTTTTTTACAGTCATGCCAACCCATTCCCGAGTGGTTCTTTGACCATTTCGGATGCTGAATTGCTCATTGCTCGCGGGATCTTGCATTTTTTGACCTTTTCCACAGATCATTCTGTATTCATGTACCGTTGCTTGCCCTTACTTTTCACTTCTGTTATTTATTCCCAATACCTTGTCTCCTTCCCAACACTGCCACGCTGCTGTGTACGCGAATCCTATCCAACAGTCAATTCATTCCCAACTCTAATTCATCCTCCGAACAAGTTTAACTTGCACCAATTGACGAGCCATCCCCACATTTAATCTCTGTGCCCTGCACACACACACACACACACACACACCGCTGTATGAATGCATAAAATATAAACTGCAAATGTATTCGAGAAATTAATGCATTGCATCCTGCTGCTGCATCATTTCTTGCATGAAAAAACCATTGACTAAAATTCACTCAAACTGCAATCAGTTGTTATTACGTCTCTGTACTTTAATTGTGTTTCTTCCTTTTTGCATTTGGAAGCTTAATCAATCGGTCATAATTACCTGGAATTAGTAAATCTTGTATTTAGGAGAACGAGATAATCTTTATCAGAGAGAATACACATCGTCAAATTATGCTTCATGTTGGTGTCATTATGGAGGAATTCTTTTGGGCTTGTTCTTGTGAATTTCAGTTTGATTTTTAGGAGGATCGGGATGAACTCAATTTACTCTTGTACCGAAGTTCATGTACATATAATATGTCAAAGAACTTTGAACTTCTCTCCAATCATCCAGTTCGACTGACTAAGATTATATAGGAAAGCAGTAGGTATCTTCCTAGAGGTTGTATAAGGGAACGAATTATTACAATTGTTGGCAGAAACAAAAGTAAATTCCAAGTATCAATTTTATTAAAGAATGAATTCTGCAATTAATTAGATGTGGAATATGGGATCTTGGTACACAATTTTATTCTGTAACATAAATAAATTCTAGCAACATTTACATACCATATGTGTAGAAGATCGATCCAACCAAAGTTTTTCAACTTAAATCAATACATTGCAAAAATGCAAGAAAACAATATGTATATTACTGCGGACCACAAAACAGAACATTAGAGAATATTCATTAGATGTTCTCTTGCTACCGTCAACTTATTAGGATAGGTTCTGTCGATTCGATCAATTCGATACGTTTTGCCTTAAAAAATTGTTAATAAAAACAATATTATCATTGAAATGTGTGTACCCCGTGTTTTACTTACACACGTGAAACGGATTTTTGAATGACCGATACCGACAATGTAAAATTAATCAACATTAAATCACAATTTCTTTGTTTAAAACAAGAAATATTTATCTGTATGTCAGCTTTAGGCATGAAACTAAATTGTCCATCTGCAGTAGAGTTTTCAGTCTCACGTCTCCCAATCAGTTTACATTTTCCCTTTCTTGAACGCTTTTTTGTTCTAACAATAAGTGAAATATCTTTGTCGTCGTAATGAGAGGTGCACCATCTAGACCCACATACTTAAAAGGACATAATTTCGGCGCGTATTGTACGAATTATTCTTACTTACGCACGAGGAATTGAGGAATCAGTCCGTTTCTGGAGTAAGCAAGGGGAAGGAAGGCGGAATTGAAATCAAGGGTAGTTTTGCATCATCTCTGTCAATCTTTTTACAACATACTTGCCATCGTAATCAAAAGGTATATATATATTTTTAAGTCAAATTCAATAATTTATGTTTTGATTATTTTCATTGAATTTTTTTTGCATATAAGAAACAGTGAGTTTTTGCACTTTTAAGTACACATTAAGTATGACCAGTGACCAGTACAGGTCTCCGTTGAGACGTGATGTCAACTGGAGACTTAGTGGACTTGATGGGACTCGAACCCCTGGTGTGAGTTGTTGCTCAGATGTCAAAACTTTTGATTTGAATTAATGCTTGAACCTATTAAAGATTGAAGCATACCAAATACCAGGGCTAGACAGTTGACACCAGTCTGTAATTGTGTCGACTGTCAACAGTCAGTGAGCAGCACGTGCTACTGACTGCTATCTGTGTCTGTAGACTCAAATTATTTGATAGCGATTCTGTTTTGTAAGGCTTATTTAGCATCGTATTTACTAAAGTATTTGAAAGGTAAAAATTTAATGTAATGCAAATTAATTTATCATTCTTATTCTTATCTTCAACAAACTCATTATGCCAACTTGCTGTTACTAAATCAGCTTTCATTCCTTTCATATTTTGTAATCCAGTTTTGAGCTTGACCAAAGCGCAGTAAAGTTGGTGTGTTAGTTTAAATAATGTTCTCGTTTGCTAACATTAAGGGGTAGATGTATTTTGCACTTATTCAAGTTTCTTATGTGTTCTGTACGACATAAATATTATCTACTTTATATGACAAATCATTGATTTAAATTTTTCTGTAATTACGTTCAATTTTGAGGCCTCCAGTTTCTGTTGTGCAGTGAGTATACCATATCAAATACAAAATACTCGTACCTGCCTGCTACATCAATATTATATTTTACCCGCAAGATGAATCCGATCACAAGTTTAAGGCGTATGTCGAATTCTATGTTGAAACATTCCATTGGCTACTGGAACTGGAGTCAATCTCGTTGCTTGTACAGTACTAAGAAAGCTGCAACTAATGGCAAGTTGCAGGGCGACAAGAACGAAAGTGATCCATTAACATTAAGTGGTCTTATGGATGGCAACGATTCTCCATCGGAAACGTCTTCAACAGCAGAGGAGATTCAAAAACAAGTGCGACAGGAATTGAGCAAGGTCGTGGCTGAAAATGTCACATTGAAGGCTCAAGTGAAGGATTTCGAGGTGATTTGTTTAACTTTGTTACTCTGTTTACCTACATTGTATTGTTAGTGACTAAATTGTGAAATTAGTTTCCAAAATTGTTGCATCAAACCAAAGGACGAATCATTTGAATTCGGCAAAGTAGTTTGTCTTTATTACAAGGAATGCCAAATGTTTGAATTCACATTCTGCTGTCCATTCTGCTATAATAGCAGCGCTGCATAAATTGTTGTGAATTACACAAATATATATATATTCCCAGTAGGTCGTTACTAGGTTCACCTAACATAGACGTAACAGACATATCGTGCGGGAGGGGGGTTCCCGCACGATACCTAGTGGGAATATACAAAGAATGCACTACTTTGTAATTTACTGAGCCTGCATGAACTTCCCGATTGCGGGCATTAGTCGAATATGTAGTAACAGTCATGATGCATGATGTAGTCATTAATCTAACTAAGCAGCATGTGCCGTCGACAAGTGCACAAAACAGCCAATGCAAATGCTAGCAAATATTAATCAGTTCATCGGATGAATAAATATCTTAAATTGTAATGATGATTATGCATTAAACAATTTTTATCTTTCGTCTTGGAAGGATAAGTATCTTAGGTCTTTAGCGGATGCAGAGAACATGCGAAACAGATTGAACAAGCAAATCAGCGATTCAAAGCTCTATGGAATCCAAAAATTCTGTAAGGATTTGACAGAGGTCAGAGAAACAAAAATTAATGTTTGAAATAAGTACGTGTTATATTTCCAAACTATTCAATGTTTTCAAATTCATGTTTTATTAGATTGAAGATGTTCTAAATATGGCATTGGATAGTGTCCCTAAAAACGAAATTACGGAGTCCAACAAACATTTAAAACAATTATACGAAGGTTTAAGCATGACGGAGGCACGAATGCTCCAAGTAAGTGTTATTATCTTGGAGAATGGAAATTCTACGTTTACAGAGGAACTTGTTTACTTGTACAAGTTGTGCTGCATCCAATTTTTAAATTTGTATTTGTTACAGGTATTCAAATCCCATGGTCTAACACAGATAAATCCGTTGAATGGCCAGTTTGATCCTAATGAACATGAAGCAGTTGTGCAGCAGGTAATTGTCAATTAAACCTCTCAATGAGAAGAGATTAAGGTGCTATATGGCATGCAACACACGCGGTTTGGTGTTGTCGGTCTACTTGTCAAACGGTGCTTCATGTGTGTAGTCAACTTTGAGTACTTTAGAGATAAAACAAAGGTTGCACGTCTAGAATACCATAAATAATGGTATTCTATACGAAAGCTTAAATAGTACATGGTTGAAGAAACTCAAAATATTTTTTGGGACGTTGATTAACTTTACTATGTAAGACAGATCCCCCATTATACCTTAAATATCGTATTACATTTCATGATATTTTATTTGCAGGAGGTGGAGGGAAAGAAATCAGGAACAATAATTTTCGTCTCAAAATTAGGATACAAGTTACATGACAGAATTATTCGTCCGGCTGTCGTCGGTGTAGCTAAATGAATTAATGTACGAAGACAAGATTCAAAGTTTACTATAGAGGATCGCCAAATTTTTAGTCCACTATGTGTGCTCTGTGGCATGCAATCAATTCATTACTCATTCCCACATAATAATTTGAATAAGTTGTTTTAATGCTGTAGCAATATTAGTGAAACATATGAATGTAATTGTGTTGCGGTACATTTATTGATAAATGAGAACTGACATAAAATAAAGTGTCTTTTGTGCAAAAATAATAAAAGTTTATTATTCTGATATATTCAATTGTAACAGCAAGTATTGATTCAAATTCTAAGGAGATTTAAATGTTAACTGCCACATTCATTAAGTTGTTGGTACTTCATCGAATGGATCGAACTAAATTGTTTGTGTTGACATAATATAACAGTAACATTAAATATTCATACATTTTCTGGTTGATAAATTTTGCACAAGTTGTATTATTGGCATTAGCTGTATGGCACAGCTAAAAGGTGGTTTTCTACTTTTGGAGGTTTTTGAATTACTTTCCATTCCCCCGTATTATAATTCATTTGAAAATGTGTTTCCACGGATAAAGGTAACACTGCTCCGTCTTTCTGTCGTATATTTTCTTCTTGCTCACTAAGCTTAATCGTTACAATACTTCCTAATTCTGGACACGGATTTTCTATTTAAAACGACAGACATGAAATATAGTAAAACAATTTTATGGGTCCCCAATCAATGGGTGATTGATAGGGGATCCAATCAGTTGTTAAAGGACAAATTAATTCGATTTTCTGATGTGAGATTGATTATGTAATGAATTGGATTGTTTTCCATCGAAATACAAAATTATAATTGAAAATCTTACCCCTGGTGCCAGCCATAAATTTTAATATATGTTCCTTCTCAGGTCTTGTAGCTTTATTAGCAGTTCGAAAAATTTCTTGTGCTTTTTCCATTAGCTCTTTCTGTTGAAAAAAAATAATCAAAGCATTCATTGACATTGTTTTAAACTATTATAATTCAAAATGAGTGAGCTAATTGAGTGAGTGCGAAAAAAGGGAAACTTACAGAAAGCGTTACAATCTGTTGCGGATGATGAGTGGGAACTTGTAGGATGACTGTCTTCGTCATTGTTTGAACGGTAGGTACGACTGGCACCTTCATTTACAATATTCATCGTCAACGTTAGTCATGTTACAATTTCAAAATTACATAATATTTAGTATTAGGCATTCGCGGTACAAGGAACAGACCTTTCTAGCTGTTGGTGTGGCAGTAGTGATAGGAATGTAGTTGTTGCTGACAGGTGCAGTCGGTTCGGCAGTACCAACTGAGGCATTCGGAGTGACGGGAGGAGGTGCATCGGACGTAGAGTTATTGTTTCTCGTATACGTAGATGAGAGAGGTGTGGTGGGAGTGACAACAGACTGTGCGGGTACTGTTTGATATGGGTTCGGTGTAGTGGTGGGAGTACCTACCGGTGTCGTTGGTGGTGAGACTGTTGGTTGACCTGTGGCAGACAGGCCAGCCGCGTAATCCGGAGTGTCTTCGTTAGGAGTAACAGCAGTCTCTTCCACCGTCAACGCTTTCTTTGGAGATTCTTCTGTATCTGGAGGCGATAAAATGTGCGAATGGTTGGTGGTGAATGACCTGATGACCTCGAATAATGTGAGCAAGGATGCTAATAATGAAATACCTTGTGTTTTCTTCAATCTCTTGTTACGAACATAACCCATAGGTTGTTCGGTAATTTCTAGGAGTTTGACCCCACCCTCCTTTTTTCCCGCTGGTGTTCTTGATACAGCTCTTGGCGCAGCTGTAGAAGGGCTTGTTGTGCTAGGTCGAACCTGTGGGGCTTGACTAGGTAAACCTTTCAAGGGAGCTGGGTTTTTTCATAAAAAAATATTTTAGAATTATTGTGTGGATAGATTCAGTTGAACACCAATTGGAAAAATGTTAGGAAAATAGAACATACTAGTGTCGGTCATTTTTCTGGGCATTCCGCGAGTTCTAAGAGGAATTGTGGGTGCAGGGATCTTTTTAGTGTTTGTTTTATTTGCCTCGGTCGCTTTTTGTAATAGTTCTACTCTTAGAGCCGCACACTTGGGTTTTTTCGTCAAAATAAAGTCCTTTTCTGGGGGTTTCTGATCGCATAGCAGGAATAAAATATGAAAATGTGCAGTTAGGTATGAAGCTACTCATGTTATGTGTTTACCCACCGTGTCTGCGACTAAGGTGGACAATGCCATTTTATTCAAGTAGTGGCACTCCATGGGCAATAAGTTTGTCCGCTTTTTCCTGTTCTTCGGTCTCATTACTGTTGATAACAAAAATATGCCATGAAATTATGTTTGCTACAGACTACAGTGATTTTAAAAGAATAAATGAAAACAAAATGCATACACACTTTCGACATTTACTTCATTTATTAAATCGAAAAATATTTTCTTGTTTTCCTCGGGCTCCATCACCTCTAAATTTAGACAGGCAGACGATGCGTATGGTTTCATTATTTCCGCAAGCATTGAAACCCATTGTTCACTGTCGGCAAGGGCAACCTCTAAGATTTCTTCCAATTCGATGCGCCACTTTAATAAGCGAGCAAGTTTTAATTTCGATTCACACAAAAATCTGTTACGCTTTATATTTTAACAATTTAAGGTTGTCACCTCTTCCAGATTTCTCCTTGGAATATGGAAGAAAGAGAGCAGCAATTTCAGTTTAACTTGCGTTTGGAGTTCAATAAAACATTCTTTGATGTTTCGCAATACTTCAGGATTAAATTGAGAACACACAGATCCACTTGTCCACGGTTCATTAGACCCGAGTTTATTGTGTAACCACAAAGACGTATCGCTATCCCGCACATTTGCCATCCTACAGCCTAAGACACTATTGAAATAAAGAAATCGTGGCAAAGGTTAAAGTTTGGTAATGCGCTCAAATCGGAGGTCGTTCAGTCTGTCAGTAATTCATTGTGGATTGCTATTTATAAAGAAGTGAAGCTATTGAAAACTGGAGTACATATTCTATTCCAAATTACACAAATGACAAAAGTGGTTAACCCAAATTTAGCAGGAGTGTTGTATAAATTATTTTATTCGCGATATCAAGTTTAATTTTTAATCTATTTGATTATTATAATAACGTCCTAAAAAGTTTACAGCACATATTATCGACATACGGTACACGTAAGACACTTTTATTCATTATTTTAAATTTTCGGTCAACTTGGCCCCTCTCACCTGTATAAACAATTACTCTTCACAACATTAGTGAGTGTTAACTAATTGTTGGAACTTTGTAGTGTAATACTATATTATAATTTAACTCACATATGTCTTTTTGTGTAGTTCCAATTGTCACTCTTTGTCGTTAAAAATACTAGGTGTTTACAATATCAGTTGTTTGTTTATACGAGTTCATTTCGGGGAAAACTTCACTAAATCTAATTGTAGGCCGAGGCCGCTCGTTTTGTAATTACTGCTTATTTCATACAAAGCGAGAGTGCAACAGAGAGAGTGAAATACAAAAGTCGCGTCTGCCCCATTCTGTGTGTGTATGTACAGAGGTGGGCACACGACTTCATGTACGTCGTTAGTTAATAGGTCTAACGCTAACGGTATCTATTTTCTCAAAAACTCTTCCATCAAGTCAATTTTATTCCATCACTCACATATTACTTCATTTTAAAGATAGGTGATAGGTCTCCTAAACTATCTGATATATTTGTCAAAAATCATTTTTTATTTCCTACTCTAACATATCCTCTTTCACCAGAGACTTAAGGTTCATCTATCGCCCACACCCTAACACTGAGAGCATACCTTTCAATGCTATATTTTA
>JABASC010000464.1:0-39730 GCA_019776185.1 Plutomurus gul
AGTAACCTTTTGGTGTCAACTCCGTTTTTGGTGCATTTAAGCTTAAGTGCATAGTTGCATTAAATCTACGCAACTCTAGCTAGCCCTAGCTCTAACTGAATTGAAAAGGAAAACCTGCAGACAGAGCCTTTGGTTCTTCATCATACCAGCATTACAGCATCCACAAGCACGTTATTATATCTTCCTGTAAATAAGATAAATATTGATAATGATCTTACTTCCATGATTGCATCCACGGCATTATCACTATCCAGCAGAGGGTGAACAATCAGTTCCGGACTGTATGTTTTGATCACAGTGGCAGCCGCTTTAACACAGAATACGTGTGCTAGGTCAGCTCCAACTTTGAGTGCAGAAATGGCTGAGAAGTATGGAGCCCCTGTGTACTCCTCGCTTCCTCCGATGACTCCGATTCTGCCCGCTTGACCTTTGTGCATGGCATTGCTTAAGGAGGGAATAAATGCTCGGGAACTTGCAAGAAGCGCTTCATCAGAACCAACGGGTGTATTCATTTTCGCTGTGGTGGTCGTCGTGAATTGCCTTTTGGCGCCTTGTTCGATGCTGATCGTTGATATCGTTGCCAATGGATCGTGGTGACGCACTGAGTAGTGAGGTAATTGACAATGACCCAACCTACTAGGACTTACAGTCACAGTAGACAGTTTTGGAGTTGGAGGTGAAGATGAGGTTCGAGGCAACGAACAAACAGTCGAGTCTACAACGGGGCACGTGGTCGTTGAGGCTGCTGATGACTTGGAGAGCAAAAGTGAAGATTTGGCTTTGACGATTGTGGCCGAGGCCCAGTCACTAAATGCACGTTCTCTTTGACGGCACCATTCACAGAACCTTGTACAACAATAGTAGCGATAACCACTTCGAGCATCTCTTCGTACCAATTTCATAGCATGCCAGTCTTCTTGTCATTTCTTTGAAACGAATCAAATGCAAACATTTATCTAGAAAAACAAGTACAGCATACACACAAATTTTAATTGTAATTTTTTACACTTTCTGTTCTGAGAACTGACCTTCATCAAGGAATTCTACCCACGCTGTGATTTTAACATTTTAACAGAATTGCATGCAATTACTTTATAGATTGCCTTCGAGAGTGACAACTGGTGGTGTCTAAAATATGAATGCATAACCTGCTAAGCAAGTGTGGTGAATACCTTGACCTTAGATACGTACAAACAGGATCATTCTCTGAATTTGCATTACTAACGACGTGTTAATATGAAATAGGCAGATTAGTTTGTTTAAATTAAATTGAGACATTGAATGCGTACAACTTCAAGAATGGAGAGATGGACATGAATGAATACTCGGTAGGATAACTAACGGCGACTGCAACGTTTGTACGCACGCCGCATGTACAGAGAAAATAGCATACCTAGCGATTAAGTGGACGCTATGTACACGTGCGCACATAACTATTTATGTTTATAATTAAAAATGACTACACGTACTCTAATTACTGTATACTAAACCACTAATCAACACTAACTACCCATTAGCACTAAGCAATACAAAATTCGTACACTATAATTAATTTTGCACAGCGTCTTAAAGGTGATGTGGGTAGACTATAATAAATATGTAATTGCTAACGTAAAGGGTAATTGATCTGGGTCTCTTAATGCTGTAGTAATACTAATTACAGTGTAAAGGTGTCCAGATTTTATTTCTGTAGCTATGTTCTATGTTCACATAGTTCACATTCATACTTTATATTGTAAAAATTCTTAATTGAAACGGTTATATTCTGATGTGTGAAATATTAAATATATAGTTAAACCATGTGACCATTTGCATTTCTTGCAAAGTGCAAACTTTCCCACCATGGTCCTCGCTCGACCCAGGGTGCCCCCTCGGTTATTCGATACACCCCACTAGCAAGGCACCCCCCCAAAATTCAGCTGGGTATATCACCTTAGCATAGACCATGAAAGTGCAGGGTATCCCCCCTGGAAGAGGGTAGGTGGGAAAGTATATTTATCTGGAAGCCAGCACGATAGCACGAATGTATAAATAGGGTTAGGGTGCTTACCTTAGTGAATAAGGTTCCGTTTGCGGATATTTGCACTTGATATGCTCAGAATGATGTCAAAGTGTGCAATGGGCGTGTATGATTCTACCTTGGTAATATTTTAGCCAGAAACAACACAGATGCTTCGCCAACTACAATGTTCATCTAAGCAAGTGTTCAACACGCAATGTCGTATTAATTTCAAGTCATCATTTGGCTAAAATTGTTTTATTGCTTGTTAAAGTATTCATTCAGTGGCTCCTGTGCGATTGATGGTGTGAACAGGTTGTAGGTAATCTATGCAGTAATCGAATCACGAGAAAGATTTCTAAGCATTCCTAACCATTGATGCTTGCTTCCAGTTTTCAGTCGATATGCACAAGTCTAGTTAGTCAATGTCGATAAAAGTGGATGAACCACAGATGAGAGATGGTGGAAGCCTGCAAGGTAACAAAATGTTGACGCTGGATTAATTTCTACAAAATAAAATTCAAACTACAAGCAAACAATAAACATTTTTCAATCTGTGCCAATGTGCCAATACACAAAATGCATGTATTTAAATCTGAATCGCACGATTATCGTGACTGACCTTTTATTTTTACTGTGCAATTTTCACAATTTTATAATTTCATTATTTAATCCCTCTGTTGTAAAAAGAGTAAGCGATTTATTTCAACTGTTGGAATTTGCGGCTGCTTTTATCAAAATGCACTTAACACTTAAACATTAGAGAGATGAATTCCTGTTCATCTTGTCGTTGTTTCAATTTTTCTAACAAAACCAAATTCGGACAAGGAAAAATATCTGTTCCACATTCTAAAAGGCGCTTACGTGAAAATGGCTAAACGTTACTACTTGCATACCAATGCGTATACGTAACGGCAGCAGGATTGACAATTTTATTACTAGAATAATAAACCGAATGAGCACGTCGGTACTTAAAATAACATGAATAATTGTCTCTGATCTACTTTTCTGTTTTTAGTGGGTTGAGATTTAAACACAGCGGATTAGAGACAGTCGAGCGTGGTTTAGTTACATGCACAAGTTTGCAAGAGAAATTAAAATGAAAGTTTTACTTTCTTCTCACGAGAAAATTTATTTGCATTGAAAAATGTCGTGGGAAAGCATTGCCTGCTTGTAAAAAAATAATCTGCTCTACAAGCTGTGTGCAAACATGTACTTACTTTTTCTTGAAAAAAAATCCGCTTGTGAGACTGTGCAGCTTTACTCTTCAGGAAGAATCAGGTATAGAAATTACATAATTTTTCTGATTAACTGTGTCACAGGAGTCTCTAGAATCCGTGTAGTAAATAAATAATCGGTGGGTGGATGGAGGGAAGTCGTTGAATCAAAGAGCAGAATCTCTATTCGAACTTGCAAAACAATTTCCAGTTGTTTTTTAATCGGAATAATCAGAATGGTCCGGAAATGTTGGTTTGGCGACAATGGAACTGCACAATAACCAGGACACGATTGAGATGTAAGCTGCAGTGTTCTGGCTATCTATATCCGTTCGTATTATATGGAATAAAGGGTTCAGTTGGATGGAGTCCGTCGTCGTCGTCGACTTTCACTGTGCGACTAGCCACCCGTCTACAGTACAGTGCTATATGTGTGTCAGTGAGCAAAGAATTAACAAAATATCCTTCTTCCTTGTGTCTTCCCTTCTTAGCAAGCCTCAAGAGTGTCAGTTCATGAAGTTCGGTCGTGGCCGATGTACACACAGACCCAAATCGGAACCATTCGGTTCCTGTTTCCATTAGAAGTTGGAAAAGCGCCGGAGCCGTGGACTATATACTTTTCTACCTAGGAATCTATGTACTTGGCTATTGAGGCTAGTATCCGAATTCGGTGAGCACAGCATTGCTACTTAGCCAAGTCATGAACTCTCTCCGACATCAAAGTGCTACCATGTATATTCTACATACTGAAAGATTTTTTAATGTTTCTACTGAAATGCTGGACCTCTGGATACTTTCTTTCCGCTCCTACCTCTTTCACTATTTACAATCTGCTCTCTATGCCAATATTCCTATCTTGATTCATGCTACAGCAATTTCTATGTGATAGTACATCGTATGCGCGGTGCACGGTTCCATTCCTTCTTATTACATTGCAGAAACAGATATAAGAATGCAAATGTGTCTGCATTCTGTGTTTGTCTTGTTCTTGGGGAATTAGGTTGAAGGAAACTGAACAATTTATTCACACATTTTACACACCTACTTGTATATATTTTCATACTAATTCTTTTTATTTCTGTATCAATCGGCTTTTAAGTGAACAGATACATTATTGAAGTAAATTCTATCAAGATCGCACTCAAAATACGTAAACGTGCAGTAAGTAAAGAAAGGTTATTACTACAATCATGATGGCAAAATTCCATGACTTCAAATTACTAATTACATTGAAAGTTCGAAATTACATACATGCACGTTTGACTAAAATTACATTTAATTTTGCCATCTATGATTATACTATAAATACTTTAGTTTATTTCATTTATAACTCGAAATGCGTACTAACTGTCAAGGGAGTGATAAGGGGTGCAAAGGGTGTGCCCCCAACTATAATAATTAACTAACAGGAAAGATAGTGAAGGCAAAAGTGGATTGTTACAATCTCTTCAATGCTAAGTTTCGAAATTATGAATTGTTTTCTGACATCTCTGACCAAAATGACAAATACTAAATATTATCTATGAGCTCTACATGTTTGCACATGTTCCATATCTAATCTTGATGAAATGAGTACAATAAAAAACGAATAGCGATGTACAGTCGATTCGAGTGGGTGGTGGTGTTACATAATAAATGTACACATTAAGCAAAGTTAATTAAAAGGCCGACCTTTTAAGCATTATACCTAATTCGCAAGAAGCATCTGCATGAAGTGTGAACCCTTTGTGTATGAAATTGATGAATTTTTCACTACATTACAAAGGTGAGGTAGTCGGACCGTTGCGCTTTGGAAGCATTTCTCTAGATTTATTATTGGAATAATATTGCTGCAAGATCTGTCTACTATACAAATAAGGCAACGCAGTACGCAGTACACTACACCCCATCAATGAATGCCTATTTATGTATAGTTATCATAAATTATCTGCTCTAATTCTGTAATAATAAGAAAATAACACACATTTTATTCATTTTTTAGTGTTTAGATTTCAGATATAAATTCTGCAGTGATTGCTTTGAATCTTTACAAGAAAAGACTACAACTCGTCCACAAAACAGTGTTCACTGGATATGATGATAAAGTATGAAGAATACAGAGTGGTGCATTACTAAAACGTCGATTCACAGTGTGAGATTGAGTGGTGCCTGTCTCATTGCAAGTCCCAGCATGTACATTCTGCTCGAATCAAAGTGTCGAACAGTCAGTGTGGGCATATTGGCCAGGTGTCTTTGGTCAATCTCCACTCTAACCAATTTCGACAGTAAGCACTGTAAATCCGTCAGTGGCACAAAAATACAGATGCACAGACTAAACAACGCAGTTTACATCCATAATTTATGCAGCAGATGTATACAGCAACTTAAATCCTTCCTAAAGTATATCTACAGCTACAGATACTGCATTATACATATAAGTAAGCAGTTGATCAGTTGACGCTGATTCTATTGCACCAGTTGGATGACCCAGCTACAATCATGAAATATTCTATTCACGGAACAGTGTTTGAAATCGTTTTTACCACCTCGTACAAATGGACGGTAAAACGGTAAAAAAAGTAAAAATGCACTGTCGATTATATTTAGGTGATATGCGGTAAAAAAGGTAAAAATTGAAAAAAAAACTATTTTTCTTAATGTAAGTAAATCAGGATCACTAATTAAATTAATGTTAATTTTATTCATTCCACAACAGTTTAATATGTATAAAGGTATAAAGTATAATGACGCTAATTCTACTGATGGAATTACGAGCATACTGTTTTCGTTAAATCCAGGAAAAATTACGTGTAAGGTATAGATTAGTTTTTAAAGGGCGAAAAAGTAAATTGTACAAAGCTACTTTTGATTCTCAAATATATTAAGTAATTTATTGTATTAGAAGGTAGCACAACAAAATGGTTTCTTATACTTAATTACATCACATATCAAATCACATATAAAAATCATAAAACATTGAATCACACATTTAATACATCATAAAACAAAATTACAGAGGAAATTTCATCACTTACATAAATTAAAATAGACTTGGATTTAATTAATTAATAGTGATGAATTTTGCAATAAACTTCACTAACTAGAATGAATCCTTGAAAATATCATTAATTCCATTTAATTCCATTAATTCCAATAATTCCACTGGACTGGTATTAATAGATGAAAGTGGAATTTACGAAACCTTCGTAGCAATTGCATTTTGATATCTAACTTAAATTCCACGAATTTGTCTGTCTTTAGCAAATAGTTCGCTGGGCAAGGCAAGATATGAATGTGTGTTAATGATATGATAGTTTGATAAAGTTTAGTACACTTTATATAAAGTACTTTTTCCAGGTATTTTCCAGAATATCCAATTGTGCCGAGTAGACAAGAAGCATACCGTTGTAGCAACGGTGTTTATACGTAGGTGTGCATTAATTAAACGAACCTTCACTGCCAAAACCGTAAAAAAATGACCGTTTAAGCCAAACTTTCGTGTGAGACTTAAATCATACTTTTATTTGCAAATAAAACCGTTTTATATTTATTTTCTATAAATTTTATGCCTATTAATTTACAATATTCATATTTTTTTTATTATCTTTATTTCTTCAAATATGAATATCCGACTCAGTTAATTGATACCGATGTACACTCTTTGTTTCCATCATTTTCCCTCCCGTCACCGGTAGAATGCATGGTATTGGCTTTACGTTTATAAATTGTAGTGTACATATAGCATTCATTTAATATAAACCATAATCGTATCATTTAGCAGTATTTGTGGTAATACATATTTCACAAGAATAAAAATATTAAACGTTTTGTGCAAACATTTGCATATGGAAGTAAACAAAAATCAAGTCAGTGGAGTCACTTAAGCTACGTAAACATAATAAACGTTTCGATGTCTAGTTCGCCAAAAAGAGCGGGTTTCCTACATTTCCATACAATGTGCTCTTGTGGTCCGTGTTTGGATTGTCTACGTCTGCGACCCAATTGCTAAAAGTACGTATGTACATTGTCAATACTAGATAGACATGTTTTTACATACTCTCTCGTCAAGTTGAAATTTGAAACAAGTCAACTGATGACTTTGCATAACAAGGTTTCGTTGTCGTAGTCTGTTCACAGCAATAATCATCGAAACAGAAAGTTTTGATTACATAACGATGAGTGTTGTAGCTCCCATTAAGCGGGTCACATAATTAGTTAGCAATCAATGTGAAAACCATTATGTAATACAGAACCATGTTCTTTATGCGAATGCTCTCTTTCACATGTTCCTGAGTATCCGGTGTTTGGAAAATATTGAGCAGTCGAGTCGCGCTTCATTTATTCCACGAAATCGAAATCTGTGAATAGGTACATAACATACATTTAACATTATGCGAATACGAAAATAATATCCACTTATAGTTAAACAACTAGACACAAGAGCGTATCCAGAAAAGTATTTGGCGAGGGGCCCAAGGGGGCACTTTATCCTTCCTATGTCAAGTTAGCTACACCCTGTACCAACTTCCCTATCCTTCCTATGTTGATTTTTGGATTGGGCGGGGCAACGTGCCCACAGGCTGGATACGCCCCTGCTACTACCCGGTACACAAAAAAAATGTCTTTAGACTTTGTAGCCTGAGAAATTCTGACGTTAATTTGATGGTCTCATCTCAAATTTGAAAATTAACGGAAATGAAATGTAAGTAAGTAAAAAATAATTCTTCATCTTCCGAATATACTTTAAAGTAATTGAAATACAAAGTATTTTGAAAATGTATTCTGTTCAAAGGGAGATGTACAAGTACAAGTATTTAAGTGTAGGTATATAGAATCACATAAGAATACAAAAGAATATCCCACAATCTGAAGAACCGTCTAAATCCCATATAAACATTGGGTTGCTCGTTTTTATGGTGCAAATACAATGTCTATCGTCTATTTGTAAAAACTGAATAATACAAGTACCTACATGATCCATGAAACGGAGTTTGATTAATATATGTACTTCTCAATAAATTGAGTCTTACTCTGCATAATAAAAAGGTCGTTGATTACGCAGCATGAATTCACAACGTGAATGAGATGAAACTTAAGTGCTTATATCGATATTGTTGTAGAAGTAGACGTGTTTAAAAGAATAGCCGTAATAATTCCAGCAGGGCTGCACCAGACAGCAAAGCTGGATGGACTTGATTCATTTACAAATACAATCACACGCAGGGTTCAAAATTTCTAAATTTCATATCCCACTGGGAAAAAGTCGGAAATAGGGAAATACTGGGAAATTGTAAATGATTAATAATAATTGACTTGCATTCTGAAATTATCATATATTTCCCAGTTTTCCATAATTTTCCCACTTACTAAACCCTGACCACACTACTTTGCTCTGGACCGGACTTTATACGTACAGATCGTATTGAAATTAAAAGAACTGCAAGCTATATTCTATATAAACTTTAAAGTATGTTTATAGTAGTTAGTTGTTTGTGTTATTAGTTTGGGGTGGTGGAGTATATAGAATACATTCTATATAAAATGCCTTTGCGTACTAGACAATGATTCAGTTCAAATTTTTATTATGCCTACACCTGTCTCAAGTTCTCAAGTTGCATCGTTGTGCTTCATCAGACTCTTTTATCATGGAGCCCCATTGCAATCAGCAGAGAAACGACTTGCAGCAGCACTACTAGTTTTGGAATTGGATGAAGTCTGGATGGAATGTAATATCAGCATCCATTAAATGTTATGGTGCTTCCACTGCTTTCCATACTATTCCATACATTCCATACTTTCATTTGGGTCTTTACGTGGATCAAAGTATTAATCATACGCAATTATTATTATGAAGTATTAATCCGTGTGCAGATAAACAAAGTGAAATGATGCAACATTTTTTTGAAAAAAATGCAGTTAAAAATTGGATTAACAAATTAAAGTGATCACGTTCTAAAACAATTGAACACGCTCTGCGACCTTTGTGCACTCTTACACAATTATTCATATAAATTGATCAAAACTCATTTTTTAATAATTCTCATAATGAAAGAATTTACCATTAAATCAGAACACACTCAATCTAAATTTCATTTGTATTATAATAATTTCTAGAATCAGATATATTGTAATTGGTATTTTATTTTGTTACAAAAAAATAATTTAATAAGTATCGCGGATTTAATTGTCCCGTATTCATCGTTTTGTCCGGCTGCTTATCGAGCGGACATTCTGGTAAATTAAAAGCAGTGCTATCAATATATTTCCTAGAAAGTCCACCCACCACTCGCGAACACAAAGACCTTTGTACTGTTCGCTATGCAACCTTAACTACTATGTAATTCAGTAATTCACTTCTACTGTGCAATCTACAATCATAATAATAATTTTGTTCAGTTTCTCTTGTGAAAATCTACTGATTAGTCAATTAATATGTGAGCATTCCAGAGGTGTGTGGGCATCCAAAAATTGCACAACTCATGGACTGGGCAGGGCATTTATTTAGAAATAAATTTGGGCTTAGCTTGGCAATTGAAAAAAAATTAATTTGGTCTGGGCATTTTATTTTGAAACAATTTTGGGTTGGACATTTTTTTCGAAAAAAAAGTGGACTGGGTTAGGCAAGTGAGTGTCCACTCACCTTTGTTGCATAATATAAAAGATAGTGAAGGAATTTCTGCCATCACTTCAAATATCTAGCTCATCTCCACATAATTGTGCCCAGAACGTGTATTTACCCCAGGTAAGCAAATTCACGATGTAATCACACAATTGTCGACACTCGTTGCAATCATGTGCTCAGGGAAGCTCAACAACATTAATAATTAAATAATTCACATGGTGGATTTAAATTGTTTGCATTGGTCATTACCAATTAGTGTGAAAAGTAAATTAGCGAGCTTTTCCATTCACTGACTCCCGTCCAAAACACAAAGCAAAGTGATTCCACTGCGTATTGTAATTTAGTACCTTGCACCCACATTTGTGATGACACAAGGTTAATCAAATTGTTTGTCATCAGGAACAGTGGTATTCCTCATGTAATAAATCCCGATAAGAACGACAATGGCACAAATGCAGAAAAAAACATAATGCGCGTCCACCTTTATTGATTAGACATCTGCACTGATTATGATTACAATGTATTGAATGTATTTTTATTGTCAAGGAACAAATTAAATGACATTAACATAAATGTCAACTGCGAATTGAAGTATTTTATTTGTCCCAAACATTTTTTGGTTCTGAATTCCACCCAAGAGATTATTAATCGCTAATCTAAAAAAAATATTGCTTTCTAAATAGTATGCTTTATCCTACTATCGTATTTGTTGTTCGTTCACAATGGCTTTTCCCCATTTCTCACAATTATAATTTATAATCTGTAAAAATTCAAGGGCTTTGTCAACGGAGGTATTCAACGATTAAATGCCAATACGCTTACTTACATTGTGTACAGTCACGATTAATTTGAACGACATCAACACACCAACAGTCAAGTAAAACTGAAGGGTTACTTCTGGGAATTCCCACAGTCTACATTCCGTAGTTCCAATAAATATTTATCTACATTGATTTAATTAGAAAATCATTTCAGATTTCAATTAAATTCGCGTCTCAACGTGAAAATTGTTATATTTTCATTGTGTTAATAAAATAGTATTTCCTATGCATTTTATCACTCAAATCTCTGCATGTTGCACCACATACAATTGTCAATGTTAAAATAAATTACATGCATTGCATATTTCTTTTGTTTCCACCGTGCACATTTTGATGGCAAAAATTTCCGTGTCAGCGATATGCACCGCTGTCTCTCCCTTTACGTAAGCCATGATTAAATAATGACAGATCGACAGCGGAGTGATAATGATACTGCTTAATTATGTGCTGCATGTCACCAACTCACAATCAGTCACAGCATTCCTTTCTTTTCAAATGATTGAACAAATGAAATATTTACTAAGTAAATGTGAATAGTTACGGCAGATTTTGCATGAAGATAAAATGTAAAGCCGCCTTATACATGTACACCATGTGCATTGTACATAATGTATACACATGTTGTGTCCACCCGATCAGGATTTACCATTCGTGAATGCAAACAACCCAAACCCAGCAAGTAAAATGTATGTAAATTAAGTGAATCTCTAAATTTACTGATACCCCACAAATTCTACATGTAATCTAAAACTCTGTTAACGAAAGCGCTCCCCCCTCCCCACTGCAGGGTTTCGGATTTGGATACAATTTTCCATCCAGAAGAACCAGGGTAGTATTTAATGTTTCATGTTTCACACAAGTGTACACCCATGACTGTCTATAAAGTTCCTACCACATAATTACGTATTACAGGCTACATGACATGTGAGCAGAGCATCGAAAAAGAGAATAGCATAGTGAGAAGCCGTTGTCATCCTCTGTTCATGTTATCTTGTATGCGAGTACATTTCCCTATACATATATAGTAGCTATATAGAGTTTATGTTTAAGTTTGTCTGACAGGCAGAGCGGATAGCATGTCGGTCTATCTCTGTTATGTAGCCGTTCTGTAAAAGCATGCATACAAACTGATGGTCTGGTCCCATGCTCCGGTCTGGTCTGGTGTTAAGTGAGCAAAAACATTAGTAAATGTTGTAGTAGTCCTACTAAGGTAGCTACTATAGCAGCTTTTGACCAGGGTTTCGTAAATCACACTTTTCCATCTAAAATCCCATCACCGTGGGATTTTAGCATTGGCACTCCAAATCCCTTATAACACATAGCTCACATTAATCCCATTAATAAACGTTTTTGGTAATTAATCCCATTGTGATAAATAATCATGGGCGAAACCTTTGTTTTTGTTCGTGTGGTTTGGTGCTGGTAGTAGAGTAGTCGTAGTAAATACATAACATGCATACACAGAATACACATTGTGCATACTTACTCCTACTTACTATTTACTAGTGCATGGTGCATGGTATTCGTAGTACAGTCTCTAGTTACTAGTTACTCTTCTGGTATATAAAGTTATGATGTTGGTTGCTTGCAGTGCCAGTCCACTAGAGTTGTGAGTCTCTTCCGAGCTCATTCATTCACTTATAGTTCTCCTCCCGTCATTCATCTAAGTAAAGGCAACGAGCAGAGCAAGATTAAACACACACAATAATACATTAGTTATTATCATCGGCTCTGCTATCACTAGAACAGTCACAGTGCATCTCATCCTCCCTCAGAGTCTGTCTGTCTCTGTCTCTGTGTGCATTTAGCCCGCACATGTGTGTCTCCATTTGTCAAAACAAAACTTTTGCAAACAAGCACATTCAGCCAGAATCCCTCGTTTCCTATTACACACTCGATCCTAATTTTATGAAGTAGACTACTAGAAATTAATAGTAAACATATTTTGAAGAAAATAAATAGCGCCACTTGTAATTTTACACTTGTGTAGGCGGAGGATGTGATTCCGTCAATTGATTGTAGTATTGTACTATTCCATTGCTGTCGTCATCGACTTCTAACTGCCACTGTCATCATTTTCACGATCCGTGCGAATATATATAGGAAGGACACTTCTCTATCTATTTGATTGAAAGCTACTGAACTAAATTTGATAACCGGACAATTGACGCGAAATATTTTTTTTCAAATTCTTATTGGCAGTGTGCAAGTTATCAGCATTGTGAACATTTCTCACGTCCTAATAGATATTTGACAGAGCCAAGTTCATTTTGCCCATTCTTCGTCAAATCGTAAGTATCGTTCGCGTCGCAAGCAGTACGAGAGACACAGGACAGTGCAGCGTGCAAATTTCAACAGCCATCAATTCCTGCGCACAGCACGCTCTGTGTGACCGGCTTCTAAAGGGATTTGTGTTAACACAAGGTTACAGAACGGACGTATCAGAGAGAACACAAATAAACCCATCAAAATATTAACAATAAATTGGAATCGAGCAAGCAAATAGATCGGAGAAGCATTGCTGGGCTGCTGTCTGCAAGAAAACCAAGGTAACATCACGCGAAAAGCTTATTAGCTCTCTGCAATTCCTTTTCTCATTGAATTCTTTAGTAAAAGTTCCACTTGAACTGCTCCCAGCACCTTATTACTTTAAGTTGATCTGAGCACGAGGTCAGGTCAATCCACATCATTGTTAGAATGATGGATATTTAATAGGGAACTTTTGTCTTCTTAAGTGGCCCCTCGTATTCACAACCACAACAACTTCACACGGATCAATATCGATTGATTTTTTTTATCTCTTTCCTGGGCAGAGCTACTGAAATATTATTATCGGCATTAGGGATTACATACATTAAACTTGAATCGGGAGTTGAATTTTTTAGTGCCACTCCGGGGCCTATTGTGCTCTCTGAAAATTGCACCATCAAGTTTAAATTAGAGTGGCCTTTCAGAAATCAAATTATAGCAATTTGGACTTTCCATTTAATTAAATTGAGATTTGAAAAGGAATAAAAAAGACTTTCACTTGTTCAGCTGCAGCTTTCGAATCGTGCAGAATAAGAGGCTGGACGAAGGGAATCTGTTGGAAATATCGACGAGGAAAGTAATAATATGCCGACTGGAAAGCTGAGCATCAGTAAAGCCTCTGCTGGCTCGCCTGATCACGAAATGAACGACGTGGAGAATAGTCGTTTTCAAGTGAACAAAGTTGGTGGCCTAGATGTGGAGGATGAAAATGGCCAAGATCTCTTGTCACCCAATCAGTACACTTACGTGTACGACACCCGATACGCCAAGAGCTTGGGTCAACTCACACGGGAAGCTCTGCCCAAGTTAGACAATTACCGAGATCTTATGTCCGTACATGCTGCCTATCGCCCCACCTTGGATGAACTCCATAATGCTACTTACCAGGAAAAGGTACGTTCAATCTTCTCTCTCTCTCTCTCTTCGGCAATTTCACTTTGTCATATAGGAAAAACTTTCTCCCTTCACATTTTTACTTTAATCTCACTCAAAGATCCCAATAGCTTATACGATTTAGTGAAAATGTCATAGAATTTGGCACGAGCTCTGCCTCAATCCTACTTTCACTCAACGATAGATTTCAGAAAAACTGATACTACAGACTTACATTGCCAAAGTACTCATCTTTTCATGAAACACTCCAGAATAAGCTTTTTCACGTGCTATTCAGCAACTTTTATTCAACCTATTACCGCAAACATTGGTGGCACTATTGATTAATGCGTGGATGGAAGTAGATCATTTTTATGGGGTCTAGATGCACATTACGTATCTCTAAAATCTTTTACTATCGATGAGCAAGAGTGAATTTTGATTTGCACACAACGTTTTTGAACTAAGGAAAAAATATTGTTCTTTACATGCAAGAACTGGAAAATAATCATATGCGCATTAAGACTAATCCTTTGAGATTGGAAAGGTGCGAGTGCGACTGTCTGAGGTGATTAGTACCTACAATAATTTTCTCGTGTCTAAAGTTACGCATGGTTATTGGTTGCACACCTGAAACCACTGTTATATAACAACGTCTATTTTTACTTGTATTCGTATTATCATTAGAGGACCGAGTGAAAAATTTCCACTGCATAAAGCATCTTGCAAGAAAGTATATTCATTATGCATCACTGCATCGTATAAATCATGCAAGACCGAAAACTACACAACCAGCACTATTTGTCATTACGTTAATGTACATTGTATCTCTGCTTATGATGAGTAATGCTACCTTTATTGTATGCATCTAAACTAGAGATATATATAGAATGATAATCAATAGGGTCATGAAAAACAATATTATACTCATTGAAAGTTTTACCAGGAAGGAAACATTATTTATTTATTTCATGTCGGTTCATGACTGACGATATTCTAATACGAGTGGATTTTACAACGGTTCCCGACTACTACGTATAACATTATGCAGGATTTCGTAAATCAAACTTTTTCAGTTAAAATCCCATCACAGTGGGATTAAATATTGTGGATTGTGATTAAATGCGATGGGATTGGGATTAATTAGTAGTCCCTATCCCTTATAACATATAGATCGCATTAATAACACCAAGCGTCTGTGCGATCAAACATTTAAAAACATTTGATCACAGTAATTAATCCCACTGTGATAATCAGACGCGAAACCCTGGGTTAAACTTGATTCAGTTTTGGTAACTGTATCGTCGATATTGTGCAATGTTTGTAGGTAGAACGAGTTCTCTTCACTTTTTTGTCGTTTTATTCTCCCCCTCCGTTGCCGGCTGCATTTCGCATGCATTTTTTGCCTTCTGATGATGCAAGCAAGTATCTTTACAACTGACAGTGCACAAGGGGACTGTTCGGTTGACGGTTAAGTTGACGTGGAAGAGTCAAAAATTGAGTTTTCTCTGCTCAAAGGAAGGCTAAAATTAGCAGGAAGTCTGCCGTTTTTGCTGATGAAAAAAGTTTCCACAGTTCGATAGAGAATATTAGAATCTAGCTGCATGACTTTTCAGTGTCACTGTTTTACCACGAAAAGGCCAAGATTATTCATACAGGATGAGAACTGTTTATTCCATGTCCAATTATATTTACACTGATTACGAGTGCAAAAGTACAAATGAGTTGGCTACCATGAATTCGAAAAACTCATAATCCAAAATAAATTACTGTAATGTAAACAAGACAAATCTTTGTGTTTTCTCATGTGGACGGTTATGTATCCGTAACACCTAAATTAGTGCTCAGATCGAGTCGAGTCGCTATTTTTGGTTTCGAGCCGAGCCAAGCTAAATCCCGATCAACCCGAAAAGTAGTTTTTCATGTTAATTTTATATAAAGTTGCAATTTATACAAAAATTACTTAATTACAGATAAATGAATAAAATCCAAAATCCAGTATTATATTTCTAATTAAAAAGTGGATAAATTCTGTAAAATTAATTTCGGAAGAAATAGTTTTTCCTGTAATTAACACATGCTTTTGGTTCGGGGTTGGAATCGGACAAAAATTGTCGGCCAGCTTCCAAAACCCGACTCGGCTGGATCGGAGCACTGACCAAACTGTACCAAAGAAAGGTCTCGTTCACGTAATGTTATACAGATAGGTGAGCCATATATTATACCATGAGTCAGTTTATTTTCCATAGTTGCGTGTTTGTATACACACCGTCACAGTGATCACTGCAGACGTTCTCTAAAAATAAGTGAACACAGAACTGCGATCATATAATACAAGATATATAGCTGTTTCCTATCTGCGATCGACGTAGGTTCCGATCTGTAGAAAATTCTATGGAACTATTTACTGTGAATATTTTTATCAAAACGGAACCGAGGAGGAAACGTTCATTTTTATCGTCCCGTCTAGAGCTGAGACTTTCCGTCCTGCAGACCACATGTATGTAGTATAATAATGTCCTTACGTGAGACGCTATTTTTATTATGATCTCACTGAATGAGGAAAAATGCAATAATGACTTTAGAGTGCGCTTATGTTGTCAGATAAATCGATATTTTAATGTGCATTACGTGATATAACTTTCTTCAAAGAAGATTGTAGTAACCTTTCACAATTTCGTTTCTTGTGCTGCTCAGTGCGGGCAGCCTGAAATGAATATGGATACATTTGATCGCATCTTTTCCAGCTACACCCACGCACAAAATTCTGTCGTCGTGATGTGTTTTTCCCATTTCTTCATCTTAATCTTACTTTGCGGAGAAATTCTTTTTTCTGATCTGGTCTGTATTTCCAGAGGATTAATTCCTCTCCTGATATTAGTATTTAATCCGGTAAAATTCCACCGACTTTGACTGTCAATCTTGAAAAGCCACAGTGATCACACATTTTCGATTTCTGGAAAGATGTATCACATAAATGTAAAAGCTATAATCTACCCCGTCTCCGTCTCATTGAACAGATAGGTAAGAAATATAACAGTGATTTGTTTGATCACAAACGTCACAAAGATGCTTGCTGTGATTAATGTGATCTAAATGTTATAAGGGATTAATCCCATCATATTTAATCACAAATCATAGGATTTAATCCCACTGTGATGGGATTTTAGCTGAAAAAAAATTACGAAACCCTGGATATGAGACCAGAGACCAAAGTCCGTCACTCGAAATGCAGAAGTTGATTTTAAAGCGCTATATGTACATTATGCAAATATTTTGTGAGTCGGTAGCAAATCTTGTTTGCCATTTGTCTCATGTTTCAATTGTCTCACTTGTTTCACTATCACAAGTCACGGTCAACAGTAGCATTCAGGTTACGCATATAGTTTGCTATGCAAAGAATAGCGAAAGAGTAATATTATGCATTCTGTATTTGCATCCAATGAAGCTGCAACAGTTTGATTGAACAGGATAAGCAATCTGCATGTTGTTAAAATTTCTGAGATGCGTGTCATCGTGTTACTGTACTTGTGCGTGGGGTAAATAGCAACATGCACACACACACAACTGCTTATTATGATGTAAGAATGAACAGACGACATGCAGCACCACCGAAACTGCAGAAATAGTTAACTTTTTGGTGTGAGGGTGGAAGAAGGACTAAAATTTGAGGACAACCAGTTTGAGAAAACATGATGACATCGTTTTCTATTGACACTGTCACTCACCGCCAGTGCACCAAGACCATTTTATTCTTTTCGTCTCACTGTTTTATTAGTTGAAAGGTCTGAGACGAATTCTGTTGGGATTATGCAACCTTAAAAATAAGTAATTAAGTAGTAGATCTTTGAATTAATGTGGAATTAAGTGTCACGCAGTTTAATAAACTTGTTTGTGTCGTGTACGATGTTGTCCATCTACGGATGCTCCTCTAACGGGTATCCAATTATGGATGCCCGACTGAATTTATGGTCATTGAATGGGTCGTGCTCAGGGTTGCACCAAAAATTTCCACCAAGATAAAGTTTCTGAGATTGTGCAAAAGCTAATTTTATTTCGAGTTAATAGGTTATGCAAGGCTTTCAGCCCAAATTAATTAAAGAAAATTAATTTTTAAGTAATTTTGACATTGAATAAAGGATAAACAGTGTGTAAAACGATTAGAACACAACATAAAGGACATTTTGCATTGTGACAATGCTCTTAACAGTTTCCAAGTATTTTCTTGTATCTCTTTGAGGTAAAAGATTATATATTCCTACTGACTCCCTTTTAAGGAATCAATGAAATTAAAAGTCAAGCATCAGGCTCTAAAGTTGATCGGCTTCTTTAACAAAATAGATAAGGAGGCGTCGAAACATCATTAAATTAAATTGCTCCACTATCCTTCCTCTTCTACCATATCTGTCTTCTTCTGCAATAATCTTTTTCCGTTTTATCCATTCATAAGAACAGGGTTTCGTAAATCACACTTTTTCAACAAATTCCCATCACAGTTGGAATTTAGCAGTGATTTGTGTTTAAATGTGATCCCTATCCCTTATAACATCACACCAAGCGTCTCTGTTGAAACGTTTAAAAACTTTTGATCCCACCATGAGTAATTAATCTCACTGTAATAATCACACCCCGAAACCCTGCATACAGCTTTAGCAATAACACCTCATTTCTTCAGGCAGGTTACATTTGTACACACGGTCGGGTGTCTCAGTGATTTATTTACTGGTGCTTATTGTATGTTAATTGTACGAAAATACTAATGCCGTCTCAACAACATTAATTGTGAAAGTCTGTGATATTTAATTTAGTACAGATCCTAAATGTCTCTATTAAATGTGGTTACAGTGATTATGTAATAGGATTTACATTACGGGACAACCAAAGTGTGTTTGAAATATTACAGATATTTTACTCAATGTCAGGCGCATTTATTTAGGAAATTTCATAAATTGTGAAATTATTTTACTTTAAGTACTCAATTTTAGAAAATGTAAGTTTTTAAAGATGCTGACAGGCTCCGAGGCTCCTGATGTGAAAGTTGGCGGATGGAATTACCACCTTTCATGAATAATTACAATAAAACGACGCGAGCAAAGAGCAGAGACAGGAATTGTAAAAACTTTTTGAAGGATGCGTCAAATTAAGTGCCTATTGTTTACGGTAATAATACTCACTGGACAGAATTAATTGTCCAGAATATTTATAGCTTTTGCAGCGCGTCAGGTTCGATAATGGTCATGGCCACGCAAGGCATCGGTGAAAAACGTTAATTCTATCAAGTGTACACTGGTTTCGTCCAGTCGAAATATAAAAAAAACTACTATTTTTAGTAATCTGTGCTGTAGAATTCAAAAAAATATTTCTCATAGCGTACTTTCCTTATTAGAATAATGTTAATTACCACTTTGAACTGGTAAGGAAAGTTTATATTCATCAAGTTGACAGTTCTATTAATAGTCATGAATTAGTAATGGCTTCTAATTAAATCAATTGTGTCTGTAAAAATAGAAGAACTGCTAATTGTATTGGAAAATTGATAGGCCAAGTTCAAGGTGATGTATCAATCAATTTCTTTCATACAAAGCAAACACCTGCAATCCACCCGCTTTGGAGGTATCGATTTTTTTCCCCGTCGGTGCATTCCATTTTACAAACTAGATTTTATCCAGACGAAAGGGGATTTTCCCGATAGGAAAAATTCCCAAACATTTGAAAAATGAGATTCGGCACGTATTTACGTAGGAATCCCTGTATGGTCATGACATTGTAAAGATTTAGCTATTCTGAGCTGATGGAAAAGGTGAGGGCAAAATGGTTATGGAAATGGATGTAACGCATCGGACAAGGTCAATGGTCATCCTTGATTGAACATTGTCACAATCTATTAGACTGTATTTTTAATGACCGTAAACGCGTAATGTCGAGTTTCTTTTTTCTATTACGCCTTCTCATTCTCATGATCACATTCATTCACTCTTATTTGCAAATGAATACGTCTGAGTCACACAGACAAGCTTAACATGAGACACGAAACAGATTCCTGTGCATTCTCTGCCATTTCATTAGCATAACGAGTTTATCGCAATTATTTATTCTTCAGCTGATTTCTGTTGATGCAAATTCTGTCAACTGGACCACATACGACGGAAATAGTTTTTTTCATTTCCAGATTACTTATTTAACACAAATAAAAATATGAAAATGTTAAATTTCTACAGTAACCTTTTTTATCTGGCACATGTCACTCAAAATTCATCAGAAAATTGTCAATAATATTTATTTAATCAAATGATTACATATTATCTCTCTGTAGGAATGTTCAATCATTCAGTGGTCATGTCTCGTGGAATGTGAACAATATTCCATTCATAAATGAATCCATTGTAAAATCTGTAATTCTATGCTTATTATGAATTGCGTTCGTATTTCAATCCTTTCTAGTGTCATTCACTTTCTACTTTACCTGCAGTCTGTAGACTGCATCCGCATTCATTCATGCGTCAGCCGTGAACCTTTGATGGAATTCCTCAAATATAAAATACAGAAACCTTTTGTTCAATCGTAGAATAATTTTGAAACGTTTTTTTAGAATGCGTGAATTATTTATCTCCGGATTCAATATAAATATTATGTATACATACAAGGACGCTTTCATAAGCAATCAGGGGAGTCGAACCAATGGACACTTGACAAAAGCATGACATCTATGTATTTTTATAAAATCATGGGGTGTGTGTAAACCAGTGAGTGAACAAATTATAGTTCAAAATCTCCACTGTAATGTATTCATGTCATAATTAAGAATTATTTGTAGTCAATCAAGGAAATGACTGTCAAAATAGGAAATTATCGTAAATTCACAAACAAAATCTATTTTTAACCCTCAGTTCAAATCACGCATTAAGCTATGACACTGTTTCGTATTACATAAAATTAAATTCTGCATCCAATGGGTTCAATTTTAAAAATATTTGGAAAAGACTTCTGCTTCACATCTTTGATCAGCACCACCGGTCAGTGGTACTCCAAAAATGCTTCAAAAATGTATCAAAGTTTTTTCTATATCGTAATGAAAATATTAACTGTGGGACGATCAAATGATTGGTGTCACAGTACCACACGTGCAGTGAAGCACAACGATTACCCATAGTAAGCAGTCCAGTTGGATGCAATAAATCCCTAATCGAGAACAACTTTTGCTCTCAATTCTTTAAAAATCGGTTTACTGAAGTAATTTCCATGTCCACGAACGAGCATCAGTGTTCAACATCAAAGTTAATTATTTCCTCTGTGCATGTGCAGCCTTTGTATGCTAAACGTTGCTTAAATGTGTCGGGCAGTGTCGGCATTTCCATTCTTTCAGAAAGCTCGCTATGATTTTGCTATATACAAGGGAACCTACTGATTGTGAGAGTACAAAGACTCGGAGTGATGACTGCCACGTGCACAGAACAATAGCACCACTGCCCTTAATCTAATCGCATGCAGTGCGCTTATTTTTTTAGTGCCCTAAAAGTGCTAGAATCTTAAAAGTTAGTGTACATGCAGTGTCCATATGGTCGATATGATAATATTCTTGTATTCTCATTAAATGAAAGCGAAAGGTCTGCTGTATTCTGATTCAATGTACAGTTCACTTTGGTGTGGGCATGAAACAGAGAAACAATCTTTGTATTACTGTTTTCACAGAATGCATTTAAACAACTTTACTGTAATCTCATTAAAAGTTCCTTTGACTTTACATGCGTGCATATGTTAATAAAGCAGTAAAAGCGTGAGTACATAATATTACACTAAACATTGCTGTTAGTAAGTGCAAAGATGCGTCTGACTAGTATTTAAATCGATTCTACTATCATGGGGGATTACTAAAATATTTCTAAAAATAGAATTTCAATTAAACAGCTACATTGCATATAAAATCTGTCGGTAAAATTTGTATTCACTCGAAATAATACTATTCATATGTAATTAGCAATTAATAATGATCATTTACTAAGTAATTACCTTCACCATTGTACATAGTGTAAAAAACCGAATTAGCTTTTCATATAATAAGTTGCTGCGTTGGTTTTTCCTATGCTGAACATTTCGTTGATCGGTATGAATAATCAATACAAGTAGGACAGAGCATAATAAATAACACATAGTAGTCAAATATTTATGTTAACAGAACAGAATACAGAGAACTCGTTCAACTCACAATCAGCAGCGGAAACTGCTCAGACAGTAATGGCCTTTATTATCAGAGCTCTTTCACTCCGAATTCTTAACTAATAATGCTTTTGTCGGACATCTACATGCAAAATCTCATGGCTGCACGTGTTATGACTCTTTGTCCCATTTATTTTCTTTCCTCGGCCTACGTGCTACCGTGTGGTCACAGTCACATGGCATTAACCCGAACTTGCCTGCTTATGTTGTACTAGAACGCAATAATATTGGATGGTGTTAAGGGAGTATTTAGGGGTACAAGGGTCCTGTGCCCCCCCAAACTGTAGCAATTAACATATAAAGGATAAGTAAGGGAAAATTGGGAGGAGCTATATTAACATGAGTATTTAAGTAGCTGGTCTCCCCCCGCCCTTTTTGGATATGCCACTGGATGGTGTAGAATGTTTCCCTACGTGCTCTATTTTTCCTTTGACAAATTCGTGCACTTGATAAAGTTTCCTAATCCAGTTGAATGTTTTACGTGTGTGCTATAGTGCTATGCCTCGTAGCATTTTGCATGCAATGTACTAAAAAAGTATATTTGCGTATTAATATTATTCGAACACCTTAGACCTACGCATACATACATTTAACACACAAAATTGCGTTTTATTGCAATATTTAAATTGAATTTAAATATTGGTACTTTATGTAAAAATATATAATTCAAATTGTGTTACACATTTCTAACTATACGTTATAAAGGTATACTTTAGCACATCTAAACATTGATATTAAATTACTATTATTATTGATATTATGATATTATGTAGGATGTTTTATTTATAAGCAAAGTCACTCATGCAAATAATTTTCACAATGAGAATTTCCACCCTAACTTTGAGCAAGATGGGTGTGTGCTTGACACTAGGTATTTAAGAGGAATGTTGACTATGGCAGCTGAAAATCAATTACAAGTACAAACGTAAATTAATGAAGGCAAATATATAATCATGTAATACACGTGGATGTTTGCTTACAAATTAGTAACTTCCGTGTGTATAGCAAACTCATAGTATTAGCAGTAATTGTATTCTGAAACTGAAAGTATTTGCATTTGGTGCGGGAGTGAAAGTATTATCAAAAGTCATGCATCCTACAAGCTAATAACATGCATTTTAAAAATCATACATAAGGTTGCTACAAAGGGAATAATTCTTCATAGATTGCATTGCTAAAGGCGTCTTAGACAACTCTCGACAGAGCTTTGAAATCTGTAATTGATTAATGCTGATTGAACTGGAAATGATTAAACATCATTTCGTTGATTTCCAGATTTTTCCAATGCGAACTAGAATTCTATGCATGCGTAATAAGTTAAGTAAAAGTTTTACCAAACGCACCCATCAACATGTAAATTATGTACACAGTACAACTAATTGTATGTTAAGCGATACCTACTTACTTACATAGAATGGAGGTTGAATATATGCAATCAATAAAACAAAAAGTTTTTTGCTCGATTTCTTCTACGATTGTTATTCAGTTAACCGGTATAAGATTCACCTTTGGAAACTTTTGCAGTACAAAGCACCCAAGAAAGAGCCCTGAATGAAACAATGACATCATTAGACACACCTTTACCTCTTCAATTCTAATATACATGTATAGTCCCAGTGCCAGTAACTTTGTCCTGCTGATTACAAATGGAAATGCCAAATCAGCATTGCTGGAAACGTAAATCTCAATTATTTTATTACAGTCCAATGCTTGATTCACTAAATAAATTCGCTATGCTATTTTTCTGCTCCTATCTTTTGTTACATTACATTCAGGCGACAAGTCTTTCAGAATCTTTGAATAAATTAAACTGATGTATATGCAATAATCAGTTCTAACGGGGGGAACTCCTCTACTTCAACTTTTTGTTACTACCTACTAAATTATTTGTAACTATAATACCAATAAGTAATTATTTATTGAGCGCCCATGAACCAATCAAATAATTCTGCGTCCGAGTTTAAAAAAAAACATTTTTAGCTAAAAATCTCCGACCCATGTTTTGTTTTATATACACCAGGGTATATTGGGGTTTTCGCCAAAAACCCAGTCCCAAAACCCATGGGTCGGATACCGTGGTAATGAGCTTATATTGGGATGATATTTTTATGCATTCAGCTGTCTACAGATCCGGTAGCCTTTTTGAATAATCCTTCATTTTCAATATTCCCTACAACATACATAAAATCCACTTCACGGGTGACTCGATCCACATTGACTGGCGAGTGTAAAAAATCCGAGTCGCAGCCAAGTAGTGTGTTTATATTCTTTGAAAGGGAGACAGATGTAGGCGTGAAATCCGTTTAAACGTAATGTATGTACATTATTTACTAACACAAAAGGGATTACTGGTCTATGGTCTTTGTTCGCTTTGCGTAGGCTTCTGCATCCTCTGAAATTTTGAATGGGTTCAGTGCAATAAAAGCGTGAAGCCGAGGATATTCTGCTGAAGAAGCGTCCGTAGTAAATTCACCAATCCAATGGCCAAAGATCCTACTCACTATGAATTCCTAATAACTACAATTCATCTTTTTCCTCCAAGAAAGCGATTCACTATTCACTATCAGTTTCAAAGAGATTAGAATGCTGTGTGTGTTTTTTGTCGACTGTCTGGCTTGGTTCGGGTTCGGCTTCGTTGGATGACTATTATCTCTGCACTAGAAGTAAGTACAACAGGTGTATAATATTATCCAAAGCCAACAATGAGTTAGGTAACAACATTCCCATGCAGACGCTTTGTACACAACTCTCTATCGTATGTATTTATATTTATAAGTGCATCTGCTCCATTTGTATTTACCTACATAGGTACATGCTGTGTTGCATGTAGCACGTCAAATTCTAACCACAGAGGAAAAGTACATAAGAATGAGATGTCGCTTGCTGTGTGACTAGTGTGACTCCTGTCTGTACAATCACACTCACCCTCATGTACTGTTTACATTAAGATCTGTGAACAAGCTCGCTTTATTACCATTGTAAATGTTAGGGACTCTGCATTTATTATAAACTCATTCTAAGGGTTCTTTAAAAATGCACTCGTCTTATAAGAATTTCTGAGGGGTCCAGTCCATAATAAGTGTATAATCCCTGTAGGAGTTTAGACAGCATGAGGTCTTGCATATTGAATCTGTGAAATAATGCCAAAGGCAAAGAGAAGTCAGTACACCAGGAATCAGTACTACAGTAAGTAGTTGTAGTTATAGTGGTATATACGAGTAGTGTGTAGATGAGTGGGGGAAAGGTAGGCGAGTAATTTGTTTATACGAATAGTCAACATAGTGAGACTGTGAGACTGAGACTGAACAGTCAGTGAATATATCTGACAGACTGAGATAAAAACTCTGTTTGAATGTGAGAGTAGATGTTCGTGTTGAGATTGTAGTAGTGCTGCTGGCTCCGTGAATAAGAATTCCATTGATGGCAAGTTAGAAAGATTATTCTCGGTCTCCCTGGATTCAATGAAAAGTTCGTTGTCAGAGTTTGTATAGTTAGCTGGTGGAAAATGTGCTCTTTAAACATTTGTGTCTGATGTGTGCAATCGAAGAAGACAATGCTAAATGCAGTATCAGAGTATTAAATTTCTACCTACAAGACATTACATTAGACTGACTCAGAGATGCATACCTGTGTATGTGATAATTCTACGTAGCTTAAAGTTAATGGTAGAATTTCTGTACTATATTTGTAATCTATTGGAATACACATAAGGTAGTTTTGTGCACGTGAATCTTTGACACCGTTGGTAAGCGTATAAAACGTTTAGGTAGTAAGTAAAAGAATGCTTGGCTGAGAAAATCCAATTCGCTAAGGCAAATTATACAAATTGCTGCTTCCATCATCTCATCACACACACAGTAGATATCTTTGTACTTATTTGAGAAGAACGATTTTTCTTGACTATTCTCTGTTTTAGACATGCAATAATCATAATCATACCGTGACTCCTGATTTGAAAACTTAAGCTTGAAATTGCTGATCGTTGATATTAGTACGACGTGTGCCATGACATTTTGTGTCGCCATTATCAAATGTTCCGTGATTTGTCCTGAAATGTTCATCTACAAAGTCTTAATACATATTTGCTTTGACCCCCCTTAAAGTTCATGTGTAAAATATCAGCATCAGGGTTTCGTATAACACTTTTGTAGCAAATCCCATCACAGTGGGATTAAATACTGTGATTTGTGATTAAATGTGATGGCATTAATTGGTAGTCCCTATCTCTTATAACATGTAGATCACAATAACCACATTAATCGCAATATGAGTTATATCTGTGATCAATCGTTCAAAAACATTTGATCACAGTAATTAATCCCACTGTGATAATCACAGACGAAACCCTACCATCAGCCAGCAACCATGATGTGATAATGAGCGTGCTTATTTCTGGTTTGCAAGCATTTACTGATAGAATCGAAGACAAACATCAGCAGATTTTGTCAGATTGTAGAACGGGTATTTCATTATTCCTACGTGTGTACATAAACCTCAGAACACAACAGATGTTGTTTAGCCAGCTAGAGCTTTATTATAGGTTTTCTTAATGCATCGACATTCATGTTGGGATGACCAAGACAAGAAACTTCGGTTTACGATACGTGTTGTTAAGAAAATCACTTTTATCGTTGTTTGGAACAAAAATGACTTTGGATTTCAAGCTGTTTTATATGAACACATTAAATTAGAAACATAACTTTCACTTTCTCCGTGCACTTTATTTTGTATCGTTGATGCATTATGGAAATTGGAACCAAAGAATTTGTATTGGAAACTATAGTATTGTTTTCTATTGGCACCTTTTAAGTCAAAATATTTATGATCGTTCATCCGAAATGCACACCATTTATGTATAATGTATAGTAATTTGATATCCCATTTGACCTCATTTCATATCTTATACATAGCAGACAATTGTCTTCCATATGCACAAACAGTTGGCGGCCAGACAAAGGTACTTAAGATCAGGACAATAACATAGATGGCCAAGTTACATGAAAGTAATTTGTAATTTCGAACTTTCGATGGTCAAATTACATGTAATTTAAATTAAATGTAATTAAATTACATGAAACTAATTTGTAATTTCAGGGAAATGTTAACTTGTGTAATTAGTAATTTGTAGTTACATATTTTGACCATCTATGTGCAATAGTATAGTCACGAAATAAACTTGTGGAGGACTACTTACTTTTCCACCATAAAGGTTTAAGAAATCTAACTCTTGACACTGTTTTATGAGTGATATTTTATTTGCATATCATAAAGATGTGCATCCTTATAATTAACCGGAGCTGCTAATATTCTACGTGCACTAAGAATTGAACTGATGATAGCTACCTCACCTACGTACTACCTCACACACCTTCCTATACCTTGCCTCTGCCTATTATGCCTACCTGTCTATAGATGAGAGATATTTGCAAATCAACATTCCATAGACCTGGCGCCATGTAGAATGAGGACTGTATCTTGAATCTGTGTCTTGAGTTGAGCATCGGTTGAAATGACGTAGAATAATGCAATCTTAGAGCTAATTTATGAATTCAAACTAAATATATGTATCCCTTTGCAAGGTTAGCATTTGAATTGTATTTGTAACCCATGGTGGATGTTGGTTAGTAATCATCAGATCAATCTTGCAGGCTACATAATGTAAGTATTGTTATTTTACTAACTTTACAAACGTACAGTAGGTTTTCACCCAAGATAACTCAATCGCAGTTGTTTGTGTTACACAGAAGCATTAGTGGAGGAATAACCAAAATTTTTGATGTCTTAAATTACGTGTCATTGTAGCAGATTTTTTTTTATTATAGGGAGGATTTTGCAATGAATACATATAACCTATTTATTAACAATAAGATGTATTGAAAAACAGGCTAACCTGTAGTCAAAGTTTTATGCTTTTGCTGAAACGTCGTTAAAAGTGGCACCACTCTAAACGACTCCAGTACACAGTAAAGCTTTCACAATAACTGCTGCTAAAGTTGTCCTACCTGAGTCCAGTCATTGAAGATAAATGGTAATAAATAACTGCAAAAGTCTTAACCAGTGTTGCAAATGCTCCTATCTATATTCTACCTAGTACTAAAGTATCTATACCTATGTATACAGATTTCAATTTTTTTCGCTTAGTGATAATTTTTGCAAATTGTAAGGTTCCAGGTAATTTTCCAGTTGTTTCCCTTATTCGTGGTAGTAAAACCGTGGCAGGTCCACCACCAGGTTGCTGTAAGCAGCAATAAAACAAGAATGCAGGTAGTACAGAGAATGTACAAGGAAAACCTGTTGATCAGATCAATTAAAGTCTTGGAAATGTACTTGTTGGATGTAAAACATGTGTAAAAAGTGGGAAAATTGAATGGAGCTCATTACAACACCATAAAGACAGAGTTATCTGCTCCCCTCTGGAGCATTAACTTGTTCGTGCAGTGTCCCACCTCCAATAGAATAGTAAACTCAGGTAGGCATCCCTTTCCAGCTATTTAGTACCCGACCGTGGGTCAGATGGTTAAAAAACAAATGGGGTAGTTAAAATTTCAGACGGGCAGGATAAAAGGGGCAAAAGTGTATTATCAGTAGCATGTAAATTTTAATTGCCATTCCCATAAAATTTTACGGGAACTTTGGTTTCGTCATTTTGTTACCGTTTTGGCCCTTGTGGCACAGTGGGCGGGCAATAAGGAAAAAGTCGGTTAAAATTCGACACTGCGAACAAAGAAAGCCGTCTCTTGTCGACTTGGCATATATCTGTCTGTTTAGAAAGAAGTTTCAATTTGTGTTCAGGAGCTATTATGAGCTACTGTGATTGAGATTTGTGGTTCACTTCAACCAGGGTTTCGTAAATCACACTTTTCACCTAAAATGCCAAATACTGCGATTTGTGCTTAAATGTGACGGGATTAATTGGTACTCCGTATCCCTTATAACATATATATCACATTAATCACACCAAGCGTCTCTGTGCTCAAACGCTGGAAAACATTTGATCACAGTGATAATCACACCCGAAACCCTGACTTCAACATTTGTAGCCACAGTGTCAATATGAAGACGTGAGAGACAAGGTGAACTTGTGTAATTACATGGTTCACATTTTTAAATGTGCATATATAATAATGTGTGCCCTCGTTTCTACAGATTTCATCTGTCTGTCTCAACGCGACAACAAATGTGCCTCCATGAGGCGAGACAAGGATTATGACTTTGTCGAGTCTTCTTCAGTAATATAACGGCGAGTAATAAGACGTGATGCGCAAAATCATGTTCAGGTTAAAGTCTAGAATCTGTTTGTTGGGACAGCATCAACATTTATTGTCCATGTGGCTTATGCCTAATCGTAAGTTGAGTGTCCAACAAAAAGTAAGGACGCATCTTACATTTGGAGAAAAAGGTAATTCTCGTTAATTACAGATGAACACTTGAAAAAAATTAGCTGTAGGGATTACACCATATTACGTATTAAATTCAAATCTATTGTCAATCACGTTTCCAGAGAAGTGTCCTTTATACGCCATCCGTCTCCGTCCCATAAATACATATTTATTGTAACGCGGGCATGGGCGTACCCAGCCTAGGGGCCCGTCGCCCCCACATCCCCTCAATCCAAAAAATTAACATAGGAAGCATAGGCTAGGGGGTGTGGCTAAATTAACATTGTGACCCCTCAGGCCCCCATCGAATGCTACTTTTTCTCGATACACCCTTGCATTCGGGAACTACTTTTTTCTTCTGCATTTAATCATAAATCACGGAGAAGGATGTGTTTACGCCTTGCGCAACACCCGCCGAAGATTCTGTCAGATACGTATGTACATACGCCGCACGACAAGCGTGTCGATATTACCATGGTGTGCATTGTGCAGCTCATGCATTGCTGCAATTTGTCTGGTAACTTTTCACTTCAAGAATTTCTATGCACTTGAAAGATGTTGCACATTGCATACGAAGAATGACCAGAGGCTATGAATAACTTTGCCTACGTTCCACAGCTCGCTCGCTTACAAATCACAATTATCACCAGAAGCGTAGTAGGGGAAGATGTCCTCATTCACATTCTTTTCCATCCTGCAAAAAATTAATATTTTCTATTTAGTACTTATGCATTCACCATATCCAACGATGAGACAGTTGCACATTCATGTGTTTTTACATATGACTGTTAAATTCCAGGATTCAGACATGATACATGAACATGACGGTTACTTCATCCGTGACCTACAGTTTCTTCAGGGTTTCCTATTAATTCTTGCAGCGACGAAACCAGTTGGGAGGGAAAAAATGTCGTGATTTCAATCAATTGTGTACATTTCCAATTAAATAGTAAAATAATAGGACTAGGGTCTAATTAGAGGATTGATTGTTAGGGCTATTTGAACAGGTTGGTTATTTAGAGATAGACATCTAGAACAGTGGTGTATCTAGAAAAGTATTTAGGGGGGCTCAGCCCGCTCTTTTCTATGTTTTTTTAGGTCTGGATGAGGGGTGATGGGCCCGACCCCTTGATATGACACTGATCTAGAAACCATTACAATTCACCACTATAGGGTTCACTGTGCTTAGCAATGTACGAGATCCGTTTACTAGTACGTGAATAAATTTGTGACATTTGAATGAATGACCACAGTGCAGTGATGTGATGACTGCTAAAGGCGGTCCACCCTGACATTAACATTGGCCTTCTAACTGTACATGTGCTGTTACTGCAATAGCATTTCTCTCAGCACTGACGCATTGCTTCAATTCTGACAAACTGCAACATAGTAGTTAAGTCTATAGACAAATAACTCCATGTAAATAGCATGTTTATTTTATTGCACAAAACGCATAGTAATATTGCTATATAAAATAGCCACACATTTTTGACTGCATGTACTAGTATGTATTTATTGTAGATTTTATTTCCAAATTCCATCAGGATACTTATAAAACTACTTCCTGCAATTTTGAAACACGTTGTGTTCTGTTCACCCACTACAATTGCAATTCAGCAACGCGATAAAAAAATATGATTGCATGTTGTTCAAAATATGAATGCTCATAAATCAGATGCCAGTGACTGGACTCTGAAATTGTCGCTACATTGGAAATTCAAAGTGAGGCAGTGCTCAGTCTCAAGGCCAGAAATATTCTGAAAATCCAGCAGTGTCATTTTTAGTGAAATGTATGAGCAATGTTAAAACTGCTTCCAATGCATTCACTTGCAGAAGGTCATTTAAGGCTACTTACGACGAGAGAGTTGGCATTTTGCGACCGACAAGGTGACATGAAAAGTGTACACATGTCACACATTCAGTATTACACCTATTGTTTGAAAATACACTTGTACTACATACATATTACCATTCATGACTCATGACTCATATTAAATATAAGATATTCTCAGGAAGGAACAGTCGTTTGCATTGTCACACGAGTGCACAATGCTCGTGTAGGTTGATAAACTGAATACATAGCTAAAACCCTTTCACTGTATAATTTTGCACACATGAAATAGCAAATGAATCAGATTGCCTACCTGTAAAGAGTTTTGACCTGATCTGGACAATGGCAATTTGCATACGCGATAAGCTCTAGTGAGTTAGTGATAGCAATCTACCACCAACCTACTATTATCAATTCACGTGAAGCTTATAGCGACGAAATTGCTTGTGTGCATTTTGTGAATGCACATACATTCTATGTACAAGTTGTGTAAGAGAAATTCTGTAGATTCACGTAGGTATTTAATGGGAGATTCATTAATTAGAATTGCATTGCACATCCTTGATGCTGAAAATATGCATTCATACGACAAAGACCGTACATAAAGTACCTGTGTTTTATAACTTCAACAAAGGTTGAAAATCCCATTCCTATTGTTCATTTGACCTGACCTAAAGGAAAATAGATGAGTTTGGTTCATTTGAAGTTATTCACAGAATATCGTGATAGTGGACGCAGAAATCGTCAGCTGTAAATACAATGGGAATATCGCAATGGAAACAGTCAGGGTTTCGGGTGTGATTATCACAGTGGGATTAATTACTGTGATCAAATATTTTTAAACTTTTGATCACAGAGATTCGTCGTGTGATTAATGGTCTCTATGTTACAAGTACAAGGGATCGGGACTAGCCATTAATCCCATTTAATCACACATCACAGTATTTAATCCCATTGTGGTGGGATTTTAGCTGAAAAAGTGTGATTTACGAAACCCAAGACACAATGAACCGAATGAGAAACACTAATACGGTCTCAGGGTGAAGGATGCTTCCTGTAGCACAAATTATGTTGACAGACACTTTACTGTTAAAGTGCCAATTGCTTTACTTTAGTTAAAATATCACAAATGCAGATGGTGAACACAATATTTAAGTATTTATGTGTACTAAATAAATTGGAATTGCACTGTCAGATATTGAGTCATTATGAGCACATTGAACTGCAAGGTGGCACAATATTTTATTTACCATTTAGCCAAGTGTGTTTACACGCACAAAGAAAGGAACATTAAAGTGATGTTTCTTAGTAAAAGAAAAATGTGAAATGATGAACTGCCGTTATTCATTCTTCTGTCGTGGGTGTTAAATGTTCTGGCAATTGTTATTAGCAGGACAAAGCTTTCACAAATATTGCACGTTCGACATTAATCCTATCTTGTGTGACTTCTTTAGCAGCAAGATCTGCGGCAAAGAATATTATTCTACTTACTACTCGAAGCCGTCGAAGCAATCACAAGTCTAGTTTTCCAGAGCTATTCTTAGAAATTTTACTACCGGATTGCCAACATTAAAATATTTATTGCATCTTCGTAAAACTGTTTCCTTAGCCAAAGGTAGCAATAATTACGTTCTATTTTATGAGATTTCGACTTTCACAAATAAATTGAAATGAAAGACGATAAAAGTTTCACTGTTCCTTGTAAGCATTTTGTTCGGTCACTTTGTAGTGTTTCAAAGTATGTGCTCATTGCTCAACAGCGGAAATGGTAAACTAATGAACAGAAATCGGATGTGTAAGTGCTATAAACGGAAAAATAATTATGCACATTGACATGATTACGTATTTATTAAAAACTTCTGTAGGCTTAAACACATTGAGTGAAATATGTTGTAAGAACCAGAAATTTGTGCTAAAAACTTTTCCCTGATTTTCTGTTTTCGAAACAGAACAGTACTGAAGGACAGACTCTTAGAAACAAAATTTGAAAATTGAATTTATTTACTGCCACTTGTATTTATTTTACATTAAAAATAACAAATAACCCATTTGAAAACAGATATGTAAATAAATATAGCATTTTTTCATTTCCTCTTCTGTTAATTACGCGTTGACTCATTCATTCATGGGATGACATTATGCTTATGTATTGTATGGTGCTTATAAAATTTTATACTGAATTTGAACACATTGCAGTGGTAAATTTAGTAGTTATTAATTGTCTGTGACATTCAGCTAACCATAACTCATCCATTCGCTCACTTTATACTCATGCAGAGATACAGATAAATGTATGTATTTTATATAACTTGAGAACGCAATAAAATAATGCGTAATTGGGTTCTAGCACACATCCCGCAGAACTTAATACTACTTACTTATATTTATTAATGCCGGTCATTCATGTTGGCTGACATGAATGACTGACCGACTACGACCCCAAGCCATCAGTGCTAGACAAATCACAGAAAAATCATATAAACTGTTTTTGTGGATACACCCACCCAGTACCCTTTTATTTAGATGGATGATGTGTAAATGTTAATCCTACTCATTGTCAAAGGTTTAATGTGACGACTCCACAAAAATCTCAAATCAATGAAAAGTTGAACCATGAAGTTTTAGTTTGTATTTTGAATGGTTGAGAGATGAAAGTAGATCAATTTCAATTTTGTTACTGGTTGGCAATGATTGAGAAGGGGCGAAATCGTTACGAAAACAATTGGAATGGAAAACAGAAAACTAGCTTTGGATTTAACCAGGGTTTCGGGAGTAATTATCACAGTGGGATTAATTACTGTGATCAAACATTTGATCACAGCCACGTTTGATGTGATTAATGTGATCTATATGTTATAAGAATAGGGACTACCAATTAATCCTATCAATTTTAATCACAAGTCTGTTATTTAATCCCACTGTGATGGGATTTTAGAGGGAAATGATACCCTGGGTTTTAATGGGATGCCAGCACATAAAAACAAATGCAATGTATCATTATGTTGAATTTGGAACTTTTTATCCTGTAACAATTGTTGGTGTATCAGAATCAGCAGAACAGTTTCCTGCTTGCATTCACAAATTTCAGGTGTGCATTCGGACCGGTTTCTGTAAAGATTTATAATACAACTGTTCAGTGCACAAAATTCAGGCTTACAGTTACTTACATATGACAGATCTTATGTGTAAATCAAAGCAGGCAAGCATGACAAGGATCTCAGGGAAAATGAATGATACATAACTGCAGAAAACTGTGATGTTGCAGTTGCAAACGTTGGTCATAAAACTAAATGAATAATTGTAATATTCACACTACAATATAGATGATATATATAAATAATAATGTTTATAAGTATATTCTTTTGTGGAATGTTCTTTTATAATAAATAACTATATCAATGTGACTTGAATCTATTTTGTAGCCTTTAAAAACGGATGAAGAGGAGGACGGACCCGCTTTAAAAGGAAAAATTATAAAATTCGGATGGCTCGAGGGGGTTTTGGTGAGTGCGACTGCGAAACAACAAACTTAAATTTCATTTTCAACCCATACCATTTTCTATCTCAATTCCGGAACGAAATTGCAATCCCAAACCTTCATAATTATTTAGAATAAAAGCACGTATTTGCGTAACAAACGGTAGCACGCAAATTAATTTGCTGTATGTACATGTTGATTCCAGATGAGATGTCTGTTAAATATTTGGGGTGTTATGCTGTTCTTACGACTGGTAATACTCACAACATAAATAATCAAGAATGCAGTAATATTTAATTTCAAGTGTAAATATTTCTAGATGTGTGCTTTATAACTATATATATATATATATATATGATTGTGTCTTGAATTTTAGTCATGGGTCGTGGGGCAAGCCGGAGTTCGTAAGTTGTGTACCTTAAGTTAAAATCTGAAAATATTTTTTTGCCTAAAAATTCGATTTTAATGAAATTGTTTTTTTTTCGTAGTGGAAGGATTTTTACTCATCAGTTTGGCCAATTTGGTAACATTCATTACAGCCTTTTCCATGTCAGCCGTAAGCACCAATGGCCAAATCAAAGGAGGTAAGTGCTGTACGAAAAATCCAAAAACTTTAACTGAAATACAGATACTAATAATTATTTCCCTATTCCACAGGGGGGATCTACTATATGATTTCGAGATCATTGTATGTTCACATATTCTTTAGTATATTCATACATTATATATTTATACTTTATATAAAGAATAATATAAAGATACTGTGTGTCCATAGGGGACCAGAATTTGGAGCTGCGATAGGTCTTGTAAGAGCATTCATTAATTTTTAATACACTTATTCATTTTTTTAAAAATTTTCAGTAGGGTCATAATTTTGCTAATTTTTTCAGATGTTCACCATAGCTAACTCCATCGCAGTGTCGTTATACATTGTTGGATTTTGCGAGTCATTGAACGATTTGCTTCGTACAAATGATTGGGGTGTTGTCATCGACGGTGGTTCAAATGATATTCGGGTTGTCGGAGTTGGAGTCCTTGTTGCTATTTTAATTTTAGCTTTCGTTGGTATGGATTGGGTGACACGGGTAAGCATTATAAACGTCATTGCTTTATCCCCCCCCCAAAAAAAAAGAGCTGACCATTTTAGGAAACGTCAAATGTCTTACCATTACGACAGTGCTATATTTTGCAAAATATTTAGTTATTATGAGAAAAAGTTCTCCAGTTTAATTTCATGATGTTATGCGTGTGGATTTAACAAAGCACACCTGCACGAGAAAATAACAGTTGTGACATTTTTGCAGGAGTTAACGGTTATGATTTCAGTGAAGAAAGGGTTTTTAATAAATTTCCTACACCCGAGGCTACTCTTCTTAACCGTCGGTCCATGAAAATAACGTTGAAAACATTAGAAAACTATGTTGAAGCAGATGTCAGATCCAAAATTAGCTATCCCGTAGAAGTGTTTATTTTTGCCAGTAAAGTTTTGAAATCATTTTCTAATGTAAAGTGTCGTTTCAATTACAATGTGGTCTGGCTTAATATCTATCATTTTATTTTTTCAGAGCGGAGAGCATCTATCCAAATTAAAGGCGACCAAAGTGCGCTTTTGGTGGGATCCATAATTATTGGAGATGAAACAGGGTTCTGTGAGATGACTCTCTTCAATGACGCAGTAAGGTGCTCATTCCTAACTAATAAAAAATATTTTAATTTAAATACATTAATAATTCCAGATAGGAACGATTTTCAATTACGTTGAAGTCGGGGACAAGGTATTAATTGATGGCGGCACCGTATGCCAACGTCTAGTAACAAGGAATCATTTCGCATCACTTTACCCCCCTGAGAAGCGACTGAGTGTTGAAATCAAACCGAATGTGTTTGATGCTCGTAAAATATACAAAATTGAAGATGTGGGACTTAATCAGAAATTTCAGGCCGTTTTAAAAACTCTTAATGAAAGCAATTTTCTAGCAGAAAGACTGTGGACAACCACAGATATCACAAGGTAGATGTTTTTGTTGTAGCAAGCGGCAAACACGGAGGAATTTATTTATCTGGTCCGGTAAATAATTCAATTTATTTTTTAATTTAATCAATAGCAACCACAACAAAATATTCGCCGATTCAGATTATTCAGAGTCACAAGCAGAAAATATGACCGATCTGGCTGAAATGGACAAACATATTCCGAATATAGATGTTGTAGGAGTGATAACTTATTTGGGGCGGTACGACAGGAAATCTGGAGGCATCCAAGCGAGTCCAGTTTATGGTTGTACTGCTTTGCAAAAGAAAAACAAAAATAATTGTCTTAATGAATATGGTTTCCGCTCTGAGTTTGATTTTCGTCCGTACTCGCTGTCACGCTGGGTTGAAATAGTTGATATAATGAGTCCACACGTGGAGCCTTTGCCGTAAGGTCGATTTTATGTTAACCTTTTAGTAGATTTTTTATAGCTTTCTCCCCTGCTTTAAAATGTCTTCGTTACTAACTCGTCCTTTCAATTTTAGCACATAGTATAATCAAACGTCGTTTAATAACGATTTTTTAAGGATCCAGCTCTTTATCAGTGATACAACAGCTTTGAATCGGCACAAAGAACTTACACCAGGTTCTCTTATTATTGTTACTCATTGTCGTCCTTGTAGTAACTTTCATCGAAAATACCTGACAACTTCTGCTTATTCACAGGTAAATAGACGTAATTAAACTTTATGAACAATACAATTATTTTAAATACAATTCTATATTTACTTTGATACATATCATGGATGAAATTGTTTTGTATCATAGATACTCGGAATGAGAGAAATTCCTAAGTACGTGAAACGAATGCCACCAGCTTACTTAAAAACTATGAAACCCTACTACGATCTCTCTTTGTGGGTTCAACTTGTCCGTTCAACGATTTTTACTTTTGGAGGAGTTTACAACAGACAAATTCATTCCAAGGAAATGTTTTTAACATATGTAGCAAGTTCCGAATTTAAGGAAAATGTTGAAAATGCATGCCATTACTCAAATGTTCCGCTAATTCCTGGAGAAGTTCGGCGCATTATTTCTCGTGGGAAACTCGTTCGGTTTTTTGATTCTGACAATATCATAGAAAAGGTTTTTTGATTTTTGCTTAGCTATAAAACACGGCTTTATTTATTTATGTGTTCGTAGTTCGTATGTCTTAAATAGTAAGCCTTTGTTATTATTGCGTGCTACAGAGTTGCATCACTTCGGACGCTGATAGTGACGATCTAAAATCTTTTGGAAACTTATTATGTCAGGAAGACTTTAAACGCCATATTTGTCCGCTCAAACTGTTCCCCGTTAAAACAGGTATCATCGGTTCATTTTACGCTACACCATTTTTTTCACTCTTCACGTTATATACTATTCTTTCTCGCATATTTTTCAGATAATTTAACGACAACGAAAGAACTCATGGAGCGAATACTTCAAGATTATTCGCCATATTCTCAACCATTCTGCATAACCGAAAAATGGCATATGAAACCTAGTCTTACATCCTTTACCACCAGAGGTATATAAGAATTTCATCATAAATACTGGTTTCATTCTACATTTATTGCATGCCGCCATGAAGTGACACATTGTTGATTTTTTCCTTTGTTAGACTTGGAATTGTCTCACAAGGGACCTTATTATATGTTGGAAATTGAAGATGAAACAAACCACTGGACATACAATGCATGTTGGTTTGGCGAACCAGTTGAAAGCGTTGACAGAAGGTTAAAGGAAGCAGTAGGGAAAATAATACAGTGTATCATTCATATCCGGTTACTTGAGACAGTCCCTAGTTCCGATTTGCCAACTTACGAGGCAGTTCTGCAGGACTTTGTTACCATAGAATGATCGCAAAACAGTTCGTGTTTCAAGAAAATTTAGCTTATAGGCAGACAGGGTTATTATTATGATGTGCAAGTATGCTTAAATTTTTGTATTGGATGCTCCCTGCTGCTACACTCTAATGGGCGTATCGTTTTTTTCGTAAATATTGTCAAATTAATTTCATGTGTACTCTAATGATTAAAATAAACTCCCTTGCAAAAACAAAGGTTTTCGTGTCGACGGATATGGTGTAGTGCTGTTCATAAAAGTCTTTCGTAGGGGTCGTGATCGGATACAAAATATGTAGAATTTCAAAGGCTAATTATTGTATTTCCATGGGATGTATTATTACAATACAGCACATTATATGCGGCGGTGGAATTACATTACCTAAAGCCAAAGGTTGTCTTGACAACCTTATCTTCCTAGAAGGTTGGTCATAGCAGCATTTTTATATGCGAAAAGATGAAGCCTATTTTTGTCTCCAGTTGTCTCCAGCTTTGTCCAGTTACCATGTAAAATACCATATTTTAATATAAGTATATACTACAGACATATTTCAACGGATTTTTGTAAAGTTTAATGTGACATCACAAGTTTGGATAAGCACGCATGATATAAAAGTTATATAAATAATAAAAACAAAGAATTTTAAATGCTTTAAATGAGTAATAAAGACAGGTGTCAATACAATTGGTCAGACTTAGTAAGAGAAATCTATAAATACATATAACAAGGGTAATTCTCACTGAAGTGAAGAATACACTTGTATTTAGCCGAGTTACCATCTATAAACTCAAAATATTAATTATATATTAATGAATTTGATAGCTTTAGTTTAAAATTTCAATTACTCTAACACAATTAAGTTTCAAACTCAATTTATTTATAACCGCTAATACGACAGCAGCTTTATACGAATTAAATTAAACTTTCAC
>JABASC010000465.1:0-39721 GCA_019776185.1 Plutomurus gul
CAGACTTTCATTTTGCCTCGTTTAGGTAATTCATGATATCGAATAAAATTAATTATGATAAAAACTTTAAGGACAAAAAATGAATTGTCTGAATAAGATACAATAAAATACAATTCAAATATGGAAATGACATCTGAAAATTATTTGTAAGGTTGTAAAAGATGCCTCTAAGAAAACTTTGTAGCCAAGCCTAACAAAATACTTTCCAGTCTGTTTCGTATGGGCTGAGACTAAATAGGCTTAAAAATTGACGGTTTATTGGTTCTGGAGGTAAACATGATTAAATCCTTTATTTTCTCGATGTTTCAATAACAAACAGATCTGGAATAATTTAGAATCACAGTGGGTATTATTAAGTATCAAGGACAGCAATCTTCAGATAAAGAAATTGTTTGATAAATAAACTGTATTTCACATGCTTATTCCGCTAAGCATCCGCAAAGATGCTACTACCCCCTATTACTAACACACAATTCGCCATGCCAGTCCAGCAATGCGAGTCTGTCGCTTCAAGTGAATACAATATCTATTTTTGGACGGATGCATGTTAGTTAATCAAACTGTGATGGAAATTCAGCCCGCAGTGTAGGACTGTAATAATTTTGATTAGAAATGTTGTACACTTATTCGTACCTCTGAGACCGAGCTTATTCACATTCTCTGTAGAGACGAAATCCAGATTTGTATTAAATACTGTAGCTGTTTGTGATCGCACAAAATGTGCAAGAAACTACATTGGAAAATTTATATTAAAATATGTAGGATGCAATGGAATTCCAGCAAGTCTTCAATAACACTTGCGCTCAGTTTGGCGTGGCATCATTCATCTAACGACGAGGCTGGGCATATCAAATATAAGAGACATGAAACGGAAAGCACATCTCTCCGTTCATTCAACTTCATTTCATTTAATAAGCGATGACATCATTCACTTCGCCATCCTTCACCACACAATGGTGTAGTACACAAACGGTGCGGTGCGGTAGTTTCGTCCCTAATCTATCCCTTGTTGGCTGAAACCGTTCAGGGTACTATCACTCTTTAGGTCATCCGTGCAGTTGTGCCATACCGATCAATATTCAGGATTAAGTTTTAGTGACACTGCTATAATCACAGACAAAGGCGGCACCGCCTAACAGGGAGTACCTACACAAATAGGAATTTTAACTTATAAAATACTGCTATGCTAAATTGGAAAATGTATCCCATCTACTGATGTTGCACTAGTAAAGACAAAATGGACATACAAATATGTAGGAAGAGATTGCCAATATTATTATTTTCTTATTGTGAGAACAATTCCGTTGAAATGCAGTATCAGTGGCTAAGATGACTTTGGAAGAACTTGCAGAATCGAAATATCATACGATGACATTAGTAAGTGGTAGGACTTTATGTGTAGGTTTTTACTGGGATGAAATTGAGTGTTGGCTGAAATAGGATTCGAATTCTCGTCTGTGAAGCATTTTAGTTGGGGTGCAATGAATTTGCTGCCTACTACGTATTTACTATTCATGTAACGAGCTTATTTCGATCAAAATTTCAATCCATCCCATTCAACATCGAGTCCTCGTCAGACGAGTGTAATATAATAATAACCATATAGATTATAATGTTGCATACATAAATAGGTATCTGTTTAGATTTTACTGTTTACCATAATGTGTATAGGTATAAATGTGTATATGTAAATGTGCATAAATTACCATCCTACTTATTCCAGGATTGTTTAGGCACTATTTCGCTGTTGGGTTGCTATATGAAGAGGATTTGAATCTTTGAATTCATTTTGACTCACTTTGGTGTGATACAAATAAATATATGCCCTTATGTATATCTGTATATCTAATGTTCGTACAAGGTAAATGAAGCATAGTCCCTGCACCCAAGTAAAGCAATGTGAAAATGTCTGTCTGCATATCAATGCCCTTAGAGAACGTATAAAACTCTACTTGTTTATTATATCATTATATTTTACCCATATTCCTGTGGGCATTGAAATTTTCAGTTGTGTGACTCGTGATTATGATTGGTTGCATTTGAATCGGATAGTGTGCGACGAACACAGCGGACTGGGACCCGATCGAACCAGCGAGCAAAACAAATCGAATCCTGAGGGGGAATGACACAAATGACAGAAACACACACACACCATGCAATGCTGAAGAGACAGGCTGGAAGACCAGAGGAAGTCTCTATATTACTCATTCCTTCAAATCCATATAAACCACATGCTGCCAAATCATATCGAATGTATATTTTTAGCTAAAATTTTAATAATATTTTGTATACACATAGGTATTCATATAATCTATAAGATTTCCATGAGAAATACAAAATTTAATTTGCAGTCCGCAAGTTGGGTCAGACTCATATGTTGCATGTACGTATAGCATGTATGATTATTGTATGACGCATTTAAATTATATCTTTACACTCTTTCTAATTGTGATTAAATAATGTATTCATTCTGATCATGTTTCGTTGTATTATGTGCTACGACAAGAATCTGGTTTTCACTCACTTCATTTTGGCTCTTGTATAAAAATCAAATTATACGCAGATATTGAAATTTTATACATCGCACAAATGGTAAATAGAAAATGAGCAGCAAATTGGTAATTCGAGATTGTTTTCTGGAAATAATTGTGTTCTGATGTTTGAGTCCGATGACCTTATAGTGATCAGGGGAAGGCAAAAGATGTCAGTGACACCTACAAACTAAAAGCAGGTTGTTCGATTTTCGTGAGCAATATGTTAACTTGGAGTAATGCTTTTCCCTTGCTATAGCACATACTAATTTTTATATTAAGCAGCTGCCGGTGTGTAGTCGCATGCAAGCCACCTCTGAGATATAAATTATAGACTTTGATGTGAAGTCAATAAATGAATCAGAGGAAGACCTTGTGGAAGCTTACATTTGATAAAAATCCCTGTCCCATAATTCATCCGTGACACACTTTTTAATTCAATTCTCTTCTTGTTCCACCATCCGTTCGAAGGTAGTCGTGGATTATAGGCCCATGCAAAGACATGTTGGTTTACTATATGCCATAATCTCGGGAGCGTTATGCAAAACCTTACGGCTATTTGGAACGAGTGAACATTCCAGTTCTACGCTTCAAACCGCGAGCGAGTGTGCAGTGTGCTTTACAATGGTGAGTAACACAGCCAGACCGTGTGGATGTACAACTGACTGTGAGTAAAATCTGTAAAAGTAGCTGTAAGCAACAACTCATTCAAATTCACTGTACTACTTACATACAAATATTATGTGGTGAGCATCAGCAGTGCTGTAGTGGCGGTCTGGCGGTCCTACAGTCCTATAATGGAAAGTTGAATGGGATCGTGCAGCGTACAATATTAAGTGTACTGTGTAGCTACCTTCATGTTCTCGCATGTTAAGGATAGATTTACGTGTGCACTTTTTCCACTGGAGAACAAACTGAAGTAAGATACACATAACGATAAAAGAAAGCGACTTCTTCGGCTTTCTCTAAGGCTGTCTTGGCTGTTGGATAGTGTGGAAACCATTTTAGTGCTATAATAAGATCCCATGCTGTCACTTCATGTCTTGTCTCATCGGCTCCCGTCTCTTATCCTTCATCTCTACGTGCATGTAGACACGAGCCGTGTATCTATAGTCAATGGCAAACCCATTGTTTGTGCTTTTTAAGTTAATTTGTATTCAGCTACTTTCTCTGCATGGGTTTGACACAAGTGTGACACGCGACAGAGACACCATATCTCTACAAGGATATACCTGTCTTCAGTATCCGTAGACTCTTCTGTGTTAAACCCTTCACAATTCATTTCCAAAAAGTATAACCCATGTGACAGATGACAAGCTAAGACTGTAACATTACGGGATATCCTAAAATTTCATCATATTGAAAAATATCATCGAAATACAATAACAAATCCTACTAAATAAAGTCATTTTTAAATTATTTAATGCATTTGTAATTGTATACAAGGCACAATTGGTTGAAATACAATGAGCCCATTTTAATCATCAAATCAGTTGTAATTTTTTAATTTATTTATAAATAGAGTGTGAATGTCGCTTAAACTAGTGATATTTCACAATTGATTTTATGTAATGCAACGTGTACACAATATCATTAGTGTATATTGAGAAAGGTTTGTAAATGGGCTCCTGTGAATAAATGGAATCATGCAATGCAGTCTCCTAATATTGATTGTGCATGCATTTAATTGCATGAAGCTGACGATGTGACATCACTCTTCTGTATAATATCGTGACAATCCATAATGTTGAATGTACAGAAATTAACAGGGGTTCACTTTGATAATGCCCACGATATAAACAAGAAACATAATGTCAAGCATGCATGACTTTAACACAAATATTTATTGTATGTGCATAGGTATAAATATCAAAATTGTACATATAACTTATGGATATCACAGAAGTAATTTTTGTACTGGTGCATTAGCTACATTATCTAGCATACGACTTACAGTGCACTTTACCCACTCAGCTTGTACTACGGGGGGAACAACCTTTTGAAAAGATCATAAAAATATCTCCTACAAATGCGAAGAAGTTGAAAGAGCGATTGATATTTTCCCTGTTCAGTCATTGTAATTTGATTGAGAGGGAATGTCATTCGTTGGGACTGATCCTGTTTGAATGTTTCTGCTGTCTGTAAGCACACTTGTCACATTCAGCCACAACAAATGGTGATGGAAATGATTGATGTTTTAATGATAATAGTATGCGTGCGAACGGCTGATAACACTAATGCATGGTGAGCGAATGCTGTAACATAATGCCATTATCTTGTACTGCATTTTGTTTGTGCATATCAAAATCTAATATCTAGATGGAAAAAATTAATCACATGATAAAGTGTGCTTACCCCCGGCAGACTTCTTGAGCATTTACATGGTATACAATGAGTAAGCAATCTACAAAAATAGACCCCAGAGATTGACATGTAATGATTTTGTGTCAATTTGCCACAAACCTGCAAACCTGCAGCAGTCAGTACTGTAAGGACTTCCAATTATATAAATAGTTGTAGAAAATACTACATTGTTATGTTATCTTGCTGTGAACAATAATGACACTGATAAAGACATTTTATACCACAGTAAATAATTCAAAACACAAACAAAAGATTTCTCATAGACTGAAATTGTAAACTCACCATGTAATCTGATGACTTTTGGATGGAGTGCTCACAATGCAATATATTGTCCCAAAAGCCTTAATATGCGAGTTTCCCATTAACACAAAAATGTTGTCCCAGCCTGAAGATTTGAGTCAAACTAAACTACCACTTGGCTTTCACAGTGCTGCTATGGAAGAACTAGCAACACTACTGGGAAAGCACAGATTAGATTCTGTATCGGCGTTATGGGCTTATGTTAGGACATCTTCGTACGTTATAATGTGTGATTCTCGTCTAATTTCGGGTGTTGACTTTAGTCTAATGCTTACTTACTATAAATGGCATCAACATCTTGTAGCGTTCCAAGTAAGCAACAATAACTCTCGTCTTTGGCCTTGCAGATGAAGGAATACGGGGGATAATGCTACAATCTTTTCGCAGAAGCCCTTTATCTTACTGAGTCATATGGAGAAGGAAAGGAAAGCTTATCGTTTCCATATAAAAGCATGGAGGTACGAAATAAATAAGTACATAGCACTAAAAATGCCATTAACAACCATATTTTTATGGTGTTGCTTAATGTGTTTGTGACCTCCTGCTCTGTCAACTCAAGCTCACAGCTATCGTATAAAGTATATCAACTGAAGATAATATATGTTCAAGTACACAAATACTGCACAATAAATATACTAAAGTTTATCACACTATCAACATAAAACCCTCACTCCCAATTTATTCCTGTTTGGCCTAGCACTTTTCTGACTAGAGTGTTGTCTGGCTGTCTCTGCCATCACTCCTTATTGTCGGTCGGGTACAAACGAATCATGGAAAAAGAAATTGGAAATATTAGTAAATACATGAGGCACCTACTTAGTTCCAATGCAAATTGAAGTTGAATCCTGTGACCAAAGCTAAATATAATTAAAGAATTTTCGTTTTAAACAAAATTTTCAACCATTTAATTAAATTTTCCACTTAAATAAGCACACACAATTTTAAGAAGAACAGATCGTGCATTTTGTTCACAGAAACGGAATTAAAAAATCAATTGCACTCAAATTATTTGGACACTAATAAATACTTATCACAATTAACATAGACACCACTCGCTTTGTGAAAATCTTTAGCATTGCAGCACGTCGGTAGTGTCACTTCCACATTCAAATCAACACACTTTCGAAACTTTCGACTCAGATTTTCAGTATTTCCCCTTAGAGACACGGACATCGCATGTGAAACATAGCATACTCTCCTTTTAAAATGTTGAGAACTACAGTGTTGGATCCATTTAAGACATTGTGTTTAACTGCATTAAAAATTATGCAATCTTACTCTCCGTGTTTTGAAAGCTATGAAAAACTGCATTGGCGACATCTTATTTCATAAAAGGGTGCAAAAATTGGGTCAAAGAATACGAATTCAGGTAGAAAGAGAAGGTAAATGGATATTTGTACAGAAAGTCTGTCTGTATTCGTACATATGTAATGTGATTTTCATTTATATTATAAAAGCAAATTTCTAATTGAATTGTAGACTGAATGGTTGTTTGCCCACACAGAGCGGGGTTCAAAATTCAATATACGTAGTTAAATTGGCGAATAAAGCTCTCATTGAAACCAGTTAAAAACTAGTGTCATGATATTATCTGCACGTTTCATTTTCACACAGTTTCTGTTATCCTATCCAATGCAATAAAGATAAACGCTGGTAAGAAAAAGTATTTATAACTTTTCCTTTCATGTCTTTATGCCCCGATAAGTGCACGTTTATCTATTAAGTTATGTTGATGTTGGGGAACGAATCAGCGTAAACTACAAATGTTAAGTTGCCTACGTATTTATGGTGGAAATTGTATCGCCGTAGTAAAATCCCGCCACTTACTTTCCTTTCAGATAAAGGTCTCAGTATTTATTGTCAACCATGTAAGCTGTCCATCTGAGAAGACCATCACCACCATCGTCGATACAATATATCGTTGTGCTACACGTTGGCAAATGACAATGCAAAGGAAATTCCATCGGAGACGGCGAGAGAAGTGCACCAGCCAGCAGATACAGATGTACGATACTGTTTGGAAACTGTATTGCACTATAAACACAGTCTAGAGAAAAACTGTAAAAGTCTGCGAAATGAGAAAAGCTATTTGTAGATTTTATGAGAGGACAATGGGAGTCATCAGAAATATAAGCGGAGCAGATGGATGTGATGTAGGATGTGACCGAAGAAGTGTGTTTTGTTACTCGAGCAAATCTTACCATCTCAGCACTTTATTCCCCTTGAGTGGGTCTTTCGTCCTTTATTGTTAGCCTATTAGGTAGTAGAGAGTATGACCCTAGAGCTTCCCTTTCTATTTAGCACCAACATTAGTAATGCATAGTCTACTATTTATACTGCAGTATGTATTCCTTCCAATGCTACAAGCATATCTCTTTGTAAGCATTCTTTGTTTGGCCACGCTGCTTTACTTTTGTCTACAATATCTTTTTCCGCACTGTTTCTGCTCATCTTCTCTATTCGGAGAAGCCAGAAGAAAATATATGTACTGAAGAGAAAAATATATTGGCTCTGAGAGCTTTCCTTTTTCGTACAGACACGTGACTTGACATTTGACATCTTTTTTGGGCCAAATCTGTCATTTTTTGCAGAAGAATTCAACATGTCCTTCACCCTTAAGATGATTGTTGACTGTTCGTGTGTATGAGGTTGCAATTGCAAATATTACGCACAGTTTCTACGAAATTCATTTGTTCCCTTTTCTGAACTCCGATTTATCGAATTCTTACTTCTTATTTCGTAGATGCGTTGCTTCGACTTTAAAGTTACCATATACAGTACTGTAATATACATAAGTATATTCTTCATCCACCTTCAGAAACCAATTAAAAGTGTATGTACGCTTGAATTAGATCGATGCATCTTAGAGTAGAGTGCAATCAATCAAATTAGCTTTGACATTGCACACGTGAAAAATTCGATGCCATCCTATCGTAATATCGTAATGAAATTTTTGTTCCCTGTCTTATTCTTTTTGTCTTGTTCCCTTTCAGGGATAACGAAGTAAAGTTATGGTCAAACCTATTTCGGTATGCAACAAATCATTTCTTCTATTGTATTTAAGAAAGGCTTTTCCATGAAGTAGTTGGGAAAACTTTTCAGGCCTCTAAGGAGTTCATTAATCTTTTCAAAGGTTAGGCAGGATGTTTGATATAAGTACTTACATTACTATACGTACTTATAGTACAATGTACAATCAATTTAATTCTCGGTCTCAACCTTTGGCTTTAATTGCACGCAGTAAGTTGTAGACAAACAAAAATATAAGAAACATATATAAGTAATAGAAATATAAGTAGATTTGGTGGGTGAAAGCTGTTTCGATTTTTGTACATGTCACGAAAGAAAGGACAGCAATCAGGTTGCACAAGCAAAGAGATTTAACGGCATAGAATTGTGGTATAGAAAGTTATGAATCCTCTTTCATTCTTACTCTTAGAAATAAAAGATGGTGGAAGTGGAAGTAATTCCTGTTACTGTTGAATCCTATCAGTGACAAAACACACCAGGATCGTCAAAATATGTTACTTCTAAGGGTAGCCAGGCATCCATTGGCTGGACGACTTCTCTTTGACTGAGATCAAATCTCTATTAGTAGGACTCTTCGTGGAAATGTGCGTATGCAGATTGAATCGCTCATTAATTCTACCTACTACGCGGGTACCTAAGTTATTATTGCTATTTCTGAGAACTTTTGGCCAGATATTACATAAGCCGCCGAATTTGACGAGGAAACTAAAGTGCTCATTTTGGTTGTAAACGGGATTGAATTGCACTAGGAATGGGTCTAACGATGACAGTGATGTTTATGTGGACCACGTTGCAGTTATTATATTTTTTATTATCACAGACAAGTTGGACTCGTCGTAGTGTGGTCTAATCCAAAGAAAAATTGCCAGACAGGCTTGACAAATATTAAAGTGAAATAGCATTTTGAAAAAGTGGGAACAATTACGTCTAGTCTATACTAACCCCATTGTCAGTTCAAAGAGCATAAGGCTTAATATGGGAATGTTACACTAGCTGCTACATTCTGAAATATATAGAAAAATCCATTCGCTGGTAACATCAACGTTAGCTCTTCTTTTTTTGTCCTTTCCGACCACAATGATAACATTCGCAAAGAGCCAGTCAAAGAAAAGAAAGGAAAAAGTAGTCCACGTATAATTGCTGTAGCGAACAAAGGAAACGACCTGAAAATCCTATTATGGATGAAATTCATTTGTTCATTTCGAAAAGAACGTCATCCTCATTTCTCGTCTATTTGTAAAGATTTTCTAGATTTACTTACAGATATTGTGGCTTTTACGTATATTACACATAGTAATTTAGACTTATCTTTGTCATTTACTTATTTTTTTCACCATTTACACTACATGTATGTGGTTCAAAGTGAACAAGATTCATATTGCTCCAATACACTTTTGACTTGTACGCAAGATATTTTCTACTGATTTCTGCAAAATATGCACTCGAATCTTCTCTTCTTGTCACAAACACACCGAGTGGAATAATGTGTCTATTTTTCTCTACAACGTCTCTACAAAACAAAGACAAGCATTATAAATAACATTTTGTTGGTAAAATCTTTTTATTTCATTCTGAGAATTAATCATAAAAAATAGGGTCAAAGCCAGATTTTGCCAGTAACAGATTTGGGCCAATTATTTCCACATGTCTGTTCCTGCGGGTTATACGCTTACCCTAGCCATCATGTCTGTTATGGATTTTCCATTTAGAATGTATTGAGATCTATTCTAAATATTTCGCTTTTTGTATTCATGCAATCCTCTTTCTTTGTACATATTACTTTTAACAAATTGAAAGTCGACCAAGGTCGTTAAGATAATTGAAGAGGCTGAAGATCGATTCTTTTAAGGATTCACTTCACTTTTACTACATATCTCAGAAAATCTCAATGTTGAAGTGTAAATATTTGTGTTGATGTGAAAGCAATATATCCTTACGAAAAATATACACACCGAAAAATTGAATACTACAAATGCTATTAGCTTATTGTGGTGAAAATGATAATAAAATGCAGATATGGTAACCTTAAATATAAATTTATATGAATACGTAGGGGAAGAGGACTTCAGAAGTTTACTGTAGTAAAAAAGGCTAAATAGATTTCCCATCCCGACATCGTAGTCTGGTTTGAAACATACTGGTTAAGGGCGGGGATAAAACACTTTTTTGAAAAAATGCTATTTTCTATCTAAAGAAAGGGTGCTTGCGTGTTGCAGAATTCCGACATCACATTAAACGTTCGGGTCAATTAAGGGTTATTGAGGTTATGTAGGTCAAAAGTTTGACCCCACGCGACCTCCCAATTAAACACAAGGCTCAATTTGACCCCACGCGACCTCCCACTTAAACAGAGCTCGTGGTGCAGAAAATTGCGCTGATCATTTTTGGTGTAGACAAAAGTTTCTATCAGTTAACGTTATCGAGATATTTCAAACAAACCAACTTTGAAATTACAAAATCACACACAAAATTTAGCATTTGAACAGGGTACAAGTGTTAATATCTCCAACTATTTAACATAAAAAGGTTGTGTCACCCATCAAAATTCAGCTGATTTTATTTCGATTCTTCTTAACCAATAAAAGTTGGGGTGCAAGGGTTAAAATTCAGGGTCAACTTTTGACCTCGTATATCAAATACCAAAGTAGTAGGTTGTTCCAATCTAAGATGTGTAATCGAACACACTCTTTCCAATGGAAAGGGTTTGAAAGCTGAAATTTTTAAATTTCCAGTAAAAAATTTGAAATTTTTCAAAAAATTAAATTTGAGTGCCCATAAACATACATTTTAAATTTAATCTTCGAAGTCGGGATAAAATCAGGTCCATCGTTGTAGAATTTAAATCTCTGCAAAAATTAAATGGTTTAGTTTACTGCATCGTCACGGTTATATGTATATGTAGTTAAAAACTGAATTTCGAAACGCACTGACATATGTATGAAGAGGCAAATTAAGGGGACATTCTTGAAATCAACACATTCTTATTGCTTTCATAATGAATAGTTCTTAAGAGACACAATGTAACGTTACATATTTCACCTGAGTACACTACTGTATTACTGTAAATATAGTGTACATATTTAAGCTCTTTAAATCTCTTGTCTTACATTACAGCAATGTTCATCCGAGCAACAAAAACACATTGGAAATTTCTTTTCGTTAGGATGTAAAAGTGTAGCAGAGTATGTTAAGTTATGTTGAGGAATAGGCAGGAATGTTGGTTTGGCTAGGCAATGAAAAATTCGGTTCATTGCTGACGCTGCTCAATATTCAATGTAATGGATTACAAAGCAGAGTGGGATTCGAATGTTTGCACTAAAAAGAGAAGAAAGAAATCGTAGCTGAGAAGAGAAATGGTAAGAAAGGAGAAAGCATTAGAATTCAAAGTGAAGGAAAGGAGTGCTCTCGGTTCACTTGATTTCAAAAGCGTTTGTGTTATGTTAGCAAATCGTGCCCCGGCGATTTGGCATTTGCAAATCCCAATAACCCGTAAGTTTTCGTTTTCCCTCCGTTTCTGTAGTCCATGGGTCGCTGCAGTTGCTATTACTCTACATATGGATGTGCACTACTACCAGTTCTTCTACCACCACTACTATGCATATCTGAGGCACATGATCTGCCATGTTGTAAATGAACAGCCTTATGAATGCCTTATCTGCCCTGTGTGTATGTAGCTACAAGCTTACAAGGTGCATTATTTGTACGAACATCTAACATACCTTTTCATGCTAAAGATTCCTATTCAGCCTCCATTGATATTATAATACATCTTGCAGAGATTGTTTACACTATTTACCGATGCAATATTTTCTTATCGCAGATAGCAGAACATAGTCACTTTATTTCATAGTGTGAAAGCGTGCAGGCAAATTGCACTTTTTCTAATACTACTGCTATATGAGCCACAGAAGAATTTCCATACTTATATTATTGTTTCCTTATTTTATTCTGTTCAAGTTTTCCTTCCATGCAAATTCTGATTTGAAATCCTAGTGAGTTCGATCCTTCTTAGGTTGACGATATGCGTCTACCGCGCAAAAGTGTCTGACGGGAACATACACATACAGCAGTATAAAGTATTTTCTTCATCAATCTCGCAGATCGAACGTTTCGTGGGGAGAAAGGTAACCAATTTGTTCTGTCAGACCTTTTCAATACACATTTCTAAAGCATATTTCGACAAGAGCTTCTCCCGATTATTGTTGGTTTATTTAACCACCCATAACCTCGATGTTGCTCTATGCTTTCACTCTTATATGAGGAGAAACCGACACCGCGGTATAAACAACAACAGCCAAATTTGCCCTATAATAAATATATCGGTCGCATACCTGTTTATAAATTCGAACAACAACAGGGCAGATTTGCATTCATTTTATCCTACGATTCCTCGCAATTCCTCTGAGTATTGTGTGTACGTGAACCATTTTCTGTTATGGTGAGTACTTGCACCGAAAACGAAATCATACACCTAGCCGCAAGGTTTTCAAGAAATACAAAAATAACACTAGCAATTCTTGGGTCAACAAACTGTGTGCCTTCCGTTTACTTTTCAAGATTTTAGCGTATGCGACCTAGAATCGAGGGTGGAAAAAGTATGTTTCACATACAGACACCCACACAAATTGCCTATTTATTAGTCTTTTCCATTTACAAAAATTGTACTCGTGATTTAAGTACATACACATCTATACGCAGGAGGACAATCTCCACTGTAGAATTATATAAATATATCGTCTAAATAAATACCTTTTAAATAACTATTTGAGATTGCAACACATCAGATGTTTCAAAACTCACTCTGTTTGAAAAAGTCACATCTATCATATTAACTTTAGAATTCGTCTGAAATTGGTTTCCTACCAGCAGCAACAAACGTTGGTGCACACACAAGTGATGAATTTCATCAGCACACTTTTTGGAGCTGTCAACCATACATAATACGAGAGTTGGTAACTTGAGTGGATGTGGTGGTTGTAACAGAAGTAACAGAAGGATTATGTAGTCCGCTCAGAGATCAATAATTGAGATGAGAGCACATTAAATGACGCTGTTAAAATTCTGTGGTAAAATATAGTGCATAAGATTAAACGCTGTTTGACGTCTTTCCGTTTGTACATTGATTAATTTGTAAATGTGAGAATAAATTATGGATATCTACCGCGTAACCAGGAATGAGGGAAGTGCTTCAACTTCTCATCACAACGGCTGCAGCCAAATACTTGCTGCCCACTCAAAGTACATAAACGTGTGGGCACTAAAAGTATTCAACACTAAACGCTTTGTACGACACAATATACTAATTACGGCACTCCTTGATAGATGAAAATCGCTCGTGGAGAATGCACAACTAGTAAACAACGTGGTTCGCAGTTAGAGGGCAAAAATAATGAAAGTTAAATTTATAAATATACATGATGCCACGCACAAAATGATTCTCATGAAAATTATAAGAAGGAAAAGAACGCCCACTTATCTTAACTGCAAAGGCCCGGCTTCAAAAAGCTCTTGCATGTCTGTTCTCAGAATTTTTCAAAGGTCAACTCACACAGTCAAATAGTAGCATTCATATTTTATCGTATTTGTGAAAGTTGAATGATGTAAGGTCACACCATTATTGTCATTATTAGCCCACCCTCGTTTTATGTTGCCTTTAATGAAAAATAACATTGTTAGGGTTTCAGTCAACGTTCCAACGTCTGCGTGTCCCGTTGTATGTACATTCACAAATTTTAATTTTTCTAATTTGAGGAAGTTTGTATAGTAAATACTGTACTTGTTGTAAAGCTCTCCAATGCGTGCGATTCTATAAAGATTGATATAGGTAATATTTGTACGTGAGTCCCAAAAAAGGCGTGTAAGCGAGAAGGGTCTTCACATTGCTACACAAAGTCATGACCTGAACGGAAATAAAAGGTTGTGATTAACACGCGCAGTGTGAAATGGAACAATGACGGATTTGCTCTCTCTTGGTGGCAAGGGTTTTCTAATCTGACAATCCGCGTGATGCGATTGTAAATGAAAACACTAATAAAGGTTCCGTACTAAGAATACCACGCATTTACATACATACAAGCAGTTCTTGTTCTTCTCTTGTTAATTTCAACTGTTATGCCCACACTGAAATTTCTCTCTCAATGATCACAATTTAGAATAAATTTCCATTTGAATCGTGAAATGTAGTACGGCATCTACATTATGATAGATCCAGCAAAATGCCACGTTAGAAAGATAAATACAAGAAAAATAAGTTTGGCATCTAATACATTGCAGCAGCTTATGTACCTAGATAAGTAAACCTCTATTAATTGTACACACTAAACATAATCGTGCGGATTGTAATTTTTTCCGGGTTTCCTCCGGAGCACCAGTTGAGGAGTATCAAGTTTCCATAAGAGCTACTCGATAAATACTCCTACAAAGCATATACGTGTAGCAAGGTTTTGCAGATGTACTTATAATACCTATCTACAGCTAAGTACCATGAAAGCACCTTAGCAGCCAGAACCAATTATGTGGGTAGCTAGTACTTACAATAGGGAGCATGGAATTCAACTATAATTAATGTTGCAATAAAAGATAAAGGACATTTTATTTACAACTAGTATATATTATGTTGCTAATTTGGAGAAAGCAGGTAAATATTATTTTATATAGTTCTGCACCGTCCGCATTTGGGACGAGCATTTTGTAAAGGTGTTTTGTTGAGAGTACTTCATAATGCAACTGTAGTAATATTTATTTCGTTACTATGTTATGATTATTTCGTTTACTGCAGGTCGTTGGCCGTACCGCTTCTAATACAGCTGTTTGTTTCTTAATTACAAATGCAGTTTGCCCATTCGAAATTTGATTTAGAGATTTGCTACATACATTTCAACTTTAGCACACGGCACACCTCTGCTATTATCTTCATATTCATCTACCATCAGTAATATCCTTCATGACCATGTGAATTTTGTGAATGATGTGAAGCCGAATGTAATTTCAGTGCAATATGACAGGTGAGCAGCTCATATGCCATAATGAATTATGCAAATATCAATTCACTTACATATGTATATCCACAGTATCAAAATATAATCTGTATATAATCTGTTACATTGGGAAAGAGGTTGTACCATTTGGGAACCACTTTAGTTTGCTGTACATTTTAAGAATTGCGGCTTCTAAAAGTAATGAACAAAGTCTCATTCTGACAGGTCTGCCACGTCATTCCCAATTTTCGGATTTTAACTTAATACTTTTACAAAGGCGCACGAAATGCAGTAAGAGAAAGAAATCTTTCATTATTTCAATTACGTCGTAATTGCTGATAACTCTTAGACTGGTTTGAATGATGTTCGTACTTATATCTGCTCAGAATGTCAGCCTCAAGTAAAAGAAATCTAGAACAAACCTGACATTAGTGGATATTTAAACAAAATTTGTTTTTAGGTTTAAAGGCACAATAAATTTGTTTAAATTCAATTCAGGATGCCACAGTGTAACAATAATAATTATTGTTCCCCTATACGTATTGGCCGTGAGTAGAGTAGAGCTTGTGATTACTCAAAATGAACTTTGGTAGCTCCGTCAATAAATCACTAAATTCAAAGTACACAATTAGTGTCAATTTGACAGAAATGAACAAAACCATTCGCACTCAATTCTACGTGGTATTGCATTTGTCACAGGCACACTTTCTCAAGTCAAGTAGAATGCATGCATTCGGACTTCGGAAAAACACTGCTGGTTCTCCAATGCATTATTTAGTCGCCAAAATAATAGTCGCCACCTCAACGCTGCACTGCTGCACTAATTCTCCGAGACAGAAAACTTGAGCACAAGACGTGCAATGTAGTCATCGTTTCTTCGGAAGAATGATTATTCACAGTGTTTATTATGTACGGTCGTCAGTCCCATTAATTTCGGATATAATTTATGTATAGCTAAATAAATAACAAACCAATCATAGACGTGAATGATTATCTTGTTCATTTCTCAAGTATCTACTAATAATAAGGAACACAACTTGCTCTACTTATTTACTTAAATACATTAAGAAGTTGCGCGTGTTTACGAACTTTCTCTCTCCCTTTCGGTCCTCGAAACTGCACAAGTCAACTTTTAACGTTCAACCCAAGTTACTTTTTTCAATGCCATCCGCCTTCTGCTGCACGATTGCGTTATTGTTCCAATTTCTTATATTTAAAAGTCACTCTAGTGTAATCACTCTCTCGTATGCTAATTAGAGCATAGGAGATTTTATTCATTTAATGTATTATATATATACTCTGCATATAATTATATAACCACTGGTGCGGCCGTCATATATTTAGTAGCTGTTTACACATAATATATCTTGCCGTAAAGAGTCATAGGGATTAAAAATTGTTATTGGATTCTTATTAACGTCCTACTAAATACGTATTTATTTTAGGTGTGAGGCTGAATTTCCCTACGGTTGGCCGATGATGAAACCCCAGAGAAAATGAGCTTAAAGAGAAGAGTTAAGAGTTAAGTTTTCTTAAGACTGACTGGTTGGCTGCTGTGACGGAGTCTCGTGCGAAAATGACAAATTACAAAATCGATACGGCATTGTATTGTTTCTGTCCGTGTAGCCTTTTGTATGTCAGTGTGGTATCCCGCGGTGAGCTTGACGATTAATATTAGTAGCTGTCCACATGCAAATGACTCATGCCAGCGAAACACCAGGAGAAAGTCGAAGTGGAGCAGCCTCTTCCACTCTATTTTACTATAACGTCCACTGTGGCACACAGATACTGTACATTTATTACGTAATTTAACAAACAATCATAACAGATGAATAATCAGAAAGTTTGCGCCTCTCTCGACTGTTGACTGTGAACTATTAACTAAGTATAAACATCCGTGTTCTTAATACTAGTAGCTTGATACACAGTGAAAGTTTCAACGTGACTACCTAACTGTATAAGTCAAAAGATTTTACTTAGAAACCTAAACAAGTGTACAGAAGTAAAAGTAAGTCAAGCCAAGTCCACCGACTGCTAACACATCAGATATTATATTACTTTTCATTTTCTATCGGAGAGAACTTAAAGGAGATGGAAACAATAGAGAAACGAATTCTCTCGTTTTTCATTTATTTCATCCTGTCATGATTGTCTCTTGTTGCTTGACGACTTTATCGACTTCACTTGGTCGAATTATTGTTTACAGATATAAGTTATACGCAACTAACGACACTTTTATGAGCTCGCCCTTTCTTAATTCTCAAACTATTCCTCAAAGTGAATAATACTCGTAGAGACGAACCACTGTCAAATATGAATAATATTGTGTTATTGTCACAGAAGGGGCGCTTTAATTCTTCTTTTCGTCATATCAAAAAGTCTTGCGTGCTCTATGTCAAGACTTACACTACGTGGATAGCTTTCTTTCTTCTCTCTCCATTGTTTTATTTTAATTTTATCCTCTTAAGAATAGAAAGTAGATGGAATTCTGCACTAAAGCTGAAGTGTATGGATAAATTATCTGTATTACATTTATATGTCAGTGTGTCTCGTGGTGACAATTGTATCTGTCAACGTACCTTTCTTTCATCTGTCTGCATGTTGCTGTCTCATTCTTTTGATACGCCCTTACCTTACTTAGAACTAATGAATATATTTCTCGCGAATTTTTTGCTCGCCATGGCTGACAGGATTAGTAATGTGATGTGTGGGAGTAATCTCACACATAATCTATAGCAGGCAGACAGCTATACACGAACAAACACATGATTGGCTAAGAAACAGAGTTTTGCCCTACTCTGCTCTTGGCGGGTTGCCACAGAAAGAAATCTCAGGGTAAAAGTGCCAAAAATTATCTCCAGGTAGAAATAGAAAAAAAGTAAATGACTACGTAAGATGTCAATGTGAAAACTCAGCTTGCTGCATCACCTTTCACCTTCCCCATTAGATTTCTCCTACTGCCTACGCCAGCTCATTACAAAATAAAACACAGTGCAGATTGTGGTTTTCACATGATGTTTGAGGTAACACAGTGCTTATAAAAATGCAGGATTGACTCATTGGTGCATTAAAGTCAATGCTTTAAAGAGTCATGTCGGCATTTTGATGTATTGATTTTTATGACATTGTATATGTAATTATATGTATCTCGTCTTTACGTAAATAAATATTTATTTTTTCTAGCGTTTGGAACAATCAGCACTTCTCCAGCAACTCTTCAACTCATAAATTCAAAAAACAGTTGGTCGTTAAAGTATTTCTTTAATGTAGAGATATGCATCACGATTCAATCGATATTTTTTGTACATTGCATGTAAGTGTCAATGGTATCATGTAATCACGACAACAGCATAATTTTTTTAACAAAATTTTACAAGTATTTCAGATATAGGTACATAGAGGTATTAGATGTCAGACACAAGCAGATTTGGTGTAACTTGTAAGGAATGTGTTTTTAATATGCTTTGTCTGGAATAATCCGTTGCAGTTTGTAAATGTAGTCAAACAGTATTTGCAGTAGATTTTCACTAAATATGATTGTGCATTTGCAAAAAAGATCAACTGTCTATCCGTCGGAGACAATACGTGACCAAATGTCTAATAATAGGATTCGCTCAACTTCCTGTACATGCAGAAGGTTACACATGTATTTCTACAAATGCCTACTATGGGAATTCAAATGAACTCTCAAGTACAAACACATTCCCTAACGTACAAGAACAAGAACATTGTTACAATTACATCAGGGTTCGCTAAAAAGCAGACGCAATATCGGCCTTTTTTTGCTTTATTGATGCTTTATTACTGTTTTGGTGCTTTTTTGAGGTTTTGCTGTTTTTCGGAATCCCAGTACAATAAATACGCACATTTTTAAAGATATAATATTCAATAATTAAAATGATTAAATCTTTAGAGTCGAATTCATAATAAAAAGTATTTTCAGGTGTGTGGATTAAAATAAATTTGTTCCTAAATGAAAATGATGGTTTCAATTCGTTTATTCATTTATAATAACATGCAGATTGTGAAGATATTTTGTAGTTATGAATACAATTAATTTTCTAAAGGATTGTATTCATGAAAAATTGCTGAAATTATCAAAACAGCAAAACAGCAATAAACCATCAATTTCTTCATACGCAAAAAAGCGCTTTTTTCAGCAAAAGAAGCAATTTTTTTTACAAACCATTCTTTTTTGCTTGGGAGTACCCTGAATTACATAAATCGGATTTATGTATTCCCACTGCTCTAAGGGCGGCATCAGCACTTCTACAGTCTATATTTAGATCGTAACATTACGATTGCTCTTCTTCTATTTTGACATTACTCAGCGACAACCCTTGTCTATAGCCATTCTTCTCACATTTGAGGACAACTCGAATGCATAAATATATGCAAAAGTTTACAGCTACATTCAACTGATACTAATAAATGTTGCAAACTCGAGTACTGGTTTTGAATACAAAAGCTACATTCCGGACTGTTTCGTATGGAAGGATGGGGGCAATAAATACGGAAAATCGACTTATAAAATATGGAAGCGAAGTGTGAAAAGGTGAACTCACAAAACGGTGAGCTTCTTCGTGTTTTTGTATTGCAACGATATATATATTTGTAGTGTAATATTAGCGAGTTCCAGATAAACCAGCTACACGTATATGTAGCATATTTGTTTGATCATTTTTACATAGTGAAAGGTAAGTGTAGTGACTCGTGTGTGCGCTTTCCCGAGGAGCAGAGTGAAAGTTTTCTCATGACCTGGCCACGAATAGGAATCCACCAGAACGTGAACTTATCTGTAGACAAGAAAGCCAAGGCGAGTTAGTTTTCTTTAGCTTTGACTTCTGTATTCTGGGAGCACTTTCTTTCTACAGACTTTGACTCTATTTCTCGCTGCCAGTCGATTTTATATTATGTATTCTCATGATAGTCTGATATGTATCCTACCCTATATACGTAGCACAAAGTTAGTCCACAAAAATAGTTTATCCTGCTAGCTGCCACCCACATCAGTAATGCACATACCTTTCTACTTCCTAACCATTTTACATGAATACTGCGTTTGCCAAAAGTTCATACAGTATTTGCACTTATTCAAACTTTCTTTGCTAAAACACTATATTGAGTTCATATATTGACGTTTTAAACTAACCAACTGCTCCTACATTATTATTACTTAGACATAATCAGTAGTAGTGTTGCCAGAAATTTGTGCGCATAACACATTTTAATGTAATAAATTTAATATGTAACCTGACAATGAGTGACCTTTTTGCAGAAAATAGAGTAGAATTGTTTTTTGTTTTCAGAACAGAACATGCTTGTCTGTAGGTACAAGAGTCAATGTGCGTTAATCTACTTAACTCACGTTACACGTTCGCTAAATCCTATAACCATATGCCTTGTGTATATGTATATAGTTGATTTGTGACTTGACTTGAATAGTAATACATAGAACTACGCATAAATGTTAGATATGGGTTTGCTCGGATTGGAAGTAGATTGATAGTACCGTTACATACGTAGATAGAAACTAATGTCTAGATACTTTCTTAATTTAGCATACATGTACGGGGGCCATATCCATTCCCTATTTCCCACAATCCCATAGCAAACTTATCCATGTATTAAACCGAGTTGAACCATCCCATTATATCTCAGCAGCTTCTTTTTCTCTATGCACTGTTCTTATATTATTTGTGGCGTGTGGTGCAGGTGAATTTGTTTGCTCCTCCATGTTTGAACCTTTACACTGACTTAACCCCGTGGAATATTCAACTCACGTTGTGTGGTCGATGGAAGACTTTTGTCTATCGTGATATATGAGAGAATCTATCCACAGACTAACGGCGTCATAAATTTCCAAAGGTTACCGTCTTTCCCTGCCACGCTTTCTCCGTCTCTGTCGCTACGTGCAAGGCAAATAACAACGAGCTAGGCTAAGCTGCCTAACCGAGGCGAGCTTGTGAGAGCCACTGACTCCGAGAACTACTGATTGTGAGTGAGTGAGAGAGAGAGTAGGCATGGCATACACTACAGATACTTTGTAATAAGAACGGTTACAAGTATATTTGAGCATTAGCCTTTTAAATCAGAGGCTGGAGAAAGTTTACCACTAAAAAAGGTTCCAAGCAGATTTAAAGAATAAAATAACAATTGACGCAAAGCCAACTGTTATAAAATAAACCGTAACTAGAACTGGATGGAATACCTACCATTATTACAATAAAAAATGCAATCATTATGTTTAACATATTTTATACCAGCTAATTAGTCAAAACTCTCGAGTTAACTTAAGTTTATGCATTATGATGTGTGCAGTAGCTGGAGGACTGCTCTCTGCTCAAAAAAAGTAGAAGCACCTCCGGCCTGGAGTTTTGGCAGAATTGTTGGGTATCTCCCCAACGTTTGCGCACGAAAGGGCAAAAAGGAGCAAAGTGGCCACGGAAGCTCACAAATTTTATCAAAATATTGTGTACGTACACAATCAGTAGTTATAACAATTACCTACCTATTATTTAATGTTTGCCTACGCATGTTATTTCATTATCTGTTCATTATCAGTAGAGAATTGAGCAATACTAAGGCCATTCCGGTTGCATGAACACACCAACACGACCATCACTATTTAAAATGAAAACTTCTGTATGCACAGTGCACAGCACTACAACTCCCACCAAGTGCGAATTTTTTTGGCTTAATAAAAATGCACTGTGAGATTTGTAAGGGTAAGTTTTGTAGACAGATGTTAGAAAGGATGAATTCTTCATTGATGTACTGACGTCATTTCATTTCAGAGAAATCAGAGCAACCGTCCCTCCGGTTCTAACTAAGAGTAAAGACAAAGCTGCAAAGAATTTACAAGAAATGTCAAAAAGTTTACAATTCCCCCAGATTAGTGTAGGTAATGGATCAAAAGTTTTATTATTCCTACTGAGTAGATTCAAATGTGTCCTAAAAGCATCTCCTTCGGCGTAATTATGAAGAATTTACTTTATTCTTTTGATTATGATGAATACTGCCTTAATGATTGAAGTGATAAACAGAAGTAACTCCAATTTAACTTGCAAAGACTAGGGGAGTCAACTCTAATCTTTGACAAGGACAAAAAGTGAAAAATGTAATTGCGCTCCAGATAATAGTATCAGAGAATGTATTTCCAGACAAAAATGGAGCAATTAATACTTGGAGTGAGAGTGAGAATAAAATGAAGTCAAGGGAATGATGGATTTGGTTGTTCTTTTTCACATGAACACTTCGTGTAAGTGCACGCATGCACTATTCTCTTGGTGAACTCTTTTTCGCTGTGTAGGAAAACTGAGAGCACCGCACCAGCTACAAACGCTAAATCAATCCCAGAGCGTAGTCTCGCGTAAATAAAAAATGTATGTAGGAAGGAAAAGTTAATATTCCTCTTTCACACAAGAAACACAACTTTTACCCTTTATATAAAGTTGTACATTAGAAGTTGCATGAATACAGATAGTCCGCTCTTTCTCCTATGTAGCAGCAATATAATGGTTCTATGAGGCTTCAATATTATATTCTCACTGTACCACTGTGTACCCATATAGGTGCTATAAGTAGGCACAAAGGATTTAGTACTATGAGTGTATATTGGACTACACTCAAATCACAATGGTATTAAGTTCGGCCATTATTTTCAGCTTAAGATTTGTTTGTTCCTCAGCAACAGCTCTTATCTCGTAGTACAGTACAGCTCCTCAAAGAATTATTATAAGCGATTGTTTAGTGGAGTGGACACATGAAATGTCCATTGCTGCCAAGAAGCGTACCGTGCGTGCAAACACCGTCACAAGAGCCAATCTTACAACCGTCGGTGACAATATAAAATCAAACTATAAGCAAATGTATAGGAAGTAGGATGTAACCTGCGTATACAGACATAGACAAGCAATTTCCTCGTAATTCCATATACGTACATTTATATATAGTAGAGCCATCATGTCAATGAAATCGAGTGCACCTTTCTTTCTTATAGAAGTCAGGTCGTGTCACATTATATCACATTACGTAACAAGACAATAATGTTCAATGCTTGTGTAAAAGTGTGCAAAGACTTTATTTCTTCGGACTACTTAGATGCCTACTTACGAGTAGAGGCACACAGCGTAGCAATGAGCTTTTTATGTCTTTAGGATCCACTATGTACTTTGTGTGTGTGATGAGCGTATTTGTGGACAGAAGGCGCCGACCCAAATGTCCAAGACGAAAGTGACACCGAGAGTGCGGGGCCACTTTGATTACTATTCTTAGGACAACAAACAGTAAGCTAACCTAGCTAACACCCATGTCAATTCTTCCTGAACGGAAACTTTTAAAAGCGTTCTCGAGCTGCCAGAGCCTCTGTTTATTTTCTTTATGGCTATTATCAGCCACACGAACTCTACTTCTTTCTCCAGCTCAAGCACACTATTCGAGACGCACTTTTTTTTGCTACAAAGTCTACGTATAAGGACATTAAACGAACATTTAGGTTTTCCCTATAACACAGTTATGTACACACATACGCACACTCACACACATGTTCCTCTATGGGTGGGACTGGTTTTCAGGATTTCTCCATATACATACATACTAACCTACTACATGCAATAAGAGCAGTCAACTGAATTACAAACTCCAGTTCTATGTACTACGACTTGACGCTCAGCTTCTTTTACGTATTACCAGTGTGTTCAAGGTACACTTAAGTATATTATCTGGATTTCCAAGCAAACATCTCGCTGCTCAACTTCGATAGCCTTCCCCAATGCAATGGAAAACGGCGACATTTCATCCAATACACACACGAATTGAGTTTTTCTGATAATATCGAGTAAACTCTGTTCAGTCGATTTCAAGTTGAGTTGCTCAGCTTCAAGTCCACGACGACGAAGCCAAACGCAGTCATGGAAAGTCAAAGTCAACTCTTTCTTTCTTCCCTCCTGTCCTGTCTAGTAGTAATGTTAACCGTAATGGGGTTCAGTTGACTTGACTTTTAAGGCAGCAGTCAATTCAGTGCATGCAACGCAGGAGACTTGAACTTATACAAAGCGTCCGGATAAAGCATTATGGATAAACGCTGCGATAATATAAAACCTCCGACTAATGCCACCACCTTAAAGTGTGTAGGTGTACAAGTGCTGCAGTTTATACAGACTACTAATGTACAGCTTGAAGTTGCATTACCCATAAGATGCCTTGCTTGACTGTGGGTGAGTTGATTTAAAATCTTCTGTAAAGCAGTCAAACTGTTCCCATGTACTTCTATTTGTATTGAAGAAAAGAAATTGAACTCGCTTTCCAGATTTGACTTTCTAAGCCTTAAAATATTCGTCTCGATACATTGTTACTGTTGCTTCTTCTCCGTTTGTTAAGAGGGTTGAGTTGGCAAGTTGGCATCATGTAGATTGCTCCGCTTTTCCAGTTTACCAACTTTCACTCTAGTTCAGTTTACTTTGACTTGGTTTGAATGTAATATTACTTGTCACTATTTTATTTTATTTTGCTCGCCTAAATCTATTGACTCTTTCAACACTACATAGTACTATTTTATGACATGCGTTTGCAAGTAAACGAACACAGATACACTATAAACTTTGCATGGAGAAGGCTGTCAAATATTTTCTCTTTGGTAGCCACCACCAAATCGATTCATCCTTTCGTCTTACTAACCAAACCACATAACGTTTTCCTATATTTTTTGTAGCAATTTCTAAATATTTACCAGACACTCCTTTATAAACTGTAATATTAGGCCATATGATGATCCCGGAGGAATATAAACTGTAGTAGGTTTAAGGAGACCACTAAATGATGTAAGGGATTACTAACGGTAGTCTATCTTCACATCAGTATGCTTGAATGCACCCAAGGCATTGCAAGTATATGACATGACTTGATATGGAAGGGAGTAATGTCTATCACATTCTGCATTTAAGTAAAACATAACTTGAGCCCATTTTTTATATTGCGCAGACCTTTAGCCCTACTTTTCTGTAGACCAGCTCACCCTCTCACTCACGTCATACAAACTACATTCGACTGGATATCATTTACCGCACTACATTATCTGTGAAGCCATGCAATGTAATGCAGCGTCATTTTTATTCCTCAGTTCACGCTCCCTGAAATTCTCATTGCATATAAATAGGATATTTTCATTAGAAATCGTTCCGCTCCAAACTAATCGGTGAGTCATACATTTGATTTAAAAATCATAAATAATATGAGAATATATATCCCTGGTGAATATTTTATGAAAAATCGCAGTTTTGTAATTTTGAGTAAACCTAGGAGAAAAAAGGGAAGGACGATAAAATTATTATGGAGGGAGCGTTTTCTACGCCTAGGTCTAGTGTGAAGCACGAGCTTCAATATATCAGTAATAGATTCCCATTATATGTATTTATATTAGTATCTATGTGTGCTTGTATGCAGGTCAGTAAAAGAGATCCGTGGATAGCACATAAAGGGTTGCTGTAACAATTCTCTCCAGATTCATTCAAGACATTCATGTAGCATGCGAACAGAGGATTACAGGTACATCTAACCTTGACCCTTACCAGAATTAAGGTTTCGCACAACCATAACGAGATTAAATCTAACGAAACAGCGCCTTTCACCGTGCAAACAATCTGAACATGTGCTTATACCTACTCACAAACTCACAAATCACTGAGAGATAGGTTCGAAGACATGAAAATGTTTCATTGTATGCAACACGGTCTTTCATGCAAGACCTTTCCCTAATGCAAACAATCATCAGAGAACTATTGCATGAAATCTTTTGTACGAATTTATGCGGCGCCTTCAGTTAAACCAAAGGCTAAATGGCAATTGTTCTCCATGTTGCCGGTTTTGAGGAAAAGGTGAAAGTTCCTGGTATGCATTATATGTAACCAGGATGAACGATTCTGAGTACATTGAAGCACTACAAGAACTCGTCCAATGTCGTAATTACAAGGAATCCAGTCTCACTAGTATTCTTATAATATTTTATTATCACAATGGGATATATCCACACCGAGTGATACTTATAATCTACTATCAGAAATTTACTTTAATATTAAATAGTAGGTTTTGGTGAACTTACATTTTTTATATATATTTGTAGTATATAAGTATGTATTTATATGCGTGTACTGTAGTAGTCATATTTGTAGGTTTGTGCGTTGGTAAGCTGAACCAAAAGCACAAAATGTATTAAAACAAGGTAGATCTTTACGATATAAAAGTTAAACTTTGTCTTTGTATTCTTACCGTCTTTTTAATGCAGATTTGTCGAAAGACACTTAATTTTATTTTCAATTTCAAGGGTTCCTGTCACCTATGCATTTTGAAGTGCAAATAATGTTTAACGCAATATATTATGTAATATCTATCTATTCGGTGTCTGTGTAACATAGTCATGCTGTGGCAACCAAGTAGTGTTTTAGAAAGTAGAAATTTCAAAAATGGAAGATGGAATTCCTATGTGATGAGAATACCCGTATGTAATGGTGAGACGTCACAGTACGTTCTCAGGGCCCTATGCTGTAACTACAAGAGGTAAAGTACAAGATGTGCTATTAAACACAATCAACCAGCATACTCCTTAAAGTACAACATATAACGCCCCCCTAAATCTACTCAATTACTTGTGTCGTGCCTTACCACAGACTGCGACTTTATTAGAGTCAAAGGAGACCTCAACAAATTTCCGTGGCTGTCTGGTTTATTTGGCAATGGTGACGGTGGTGCTGGTTAGTGGAAGTAAGATTGACTCACAAAAACACACCCTAAATAGCGAACGGCAGAGTAATGCACCGCTGTAATCTTCTTCGTCATTCAGTAAATGGGGGATATAGCTCTACTACTAATGCACACTAATAGAAGGGAGCATCTCTTTCACTATCAGTTATTACTTATCGCAACCCTTTTGATCTTCTCATTTCTGTGCCATTGGTAGTTTGGATTTTTAAAAGACGGCAAGTGCGAGCGCTGATGCTGACGCACTCCCTCATACATACTGATGAGGATTTACTATTTATATTACTCACAGAAGGTTGTAGTATTTCATATGGTGAAAGTAATGCTGCTAACACCAACTAATGCCTGTAGTGCGTCATGTCACTCATCAAAAGTGAGCGTGCATTATTACATAGGAATAATATGATATACGCGTGCCAACCACACATTACACTCAGTCGTATGAAGGAAGAATCAAAGGAATTCTGCCGCACCGCACGACCAGTTGCATTAAACATCAAAAAGGTGTCCCCTTCTCGCAAACTTCACACTTATTGTTCGAATGGACAAGTTGTGGCTGGTCTTGACTCATCTCACGTCCCCTCTCCTCGTGCACTCCACACTCCAAATACGGATATCTCATAAGTATTTACGTGTCTTGAGCCTTCACGCTGTGAGAAGATAATAATCTAAATTAAGCTATCGCGAAACAAAGACATCTTCTACACAGTTCCCTATTCTGTGTATTGTGATGTGGTACAAATTGCATATTGTCGTCCAATGAAAATAATAATACAAATGAAGACGAACAAATTGCACGAATTAGAGACAAAGCCGGATCATCATCATCAGATCTAAAATTCTCTTCTCCGTTGACTCCGTGCTGCGACATGGGTTAACTGGATTGACTAACTTGGGGCACTCTCAGATGGGAATTCAAATTCGGATCAAGTCTTGTGATTCACCCGGGTGCATTCCTACAACCACAAAGCGTCAATCAATTGCTGCTGATTTGACATAAAGACAATATTTCAAGCAGCGTCAAGCCAACAACACGACATGACACGGCTGACGTTGAAGGAGACGGCCAGGGCAACTTGACATGTATGGGGTGCAATGCTGTATACCGACAGGCAGTCGACTGCTTTTCGGTGACAATCTTTCATCTCACATACTCACTCTCCTTTCCTTTTCCACCTACCGAAAGTAATTCTGCACTCCTTTGACACAACGCTCAAACAGCTCTTCTGAAAGAATTATTTAATTCTACTCTGGCTTTTCCGACTTCACTGAATCATTTAGAATCACATTCGAATGCTCCATAGGTACTATAATATTTGATGACGTGCAGTAATAGCCTGCAAAAATAATTTCAGAGAAGCACGGACACGGTTTCCAGTGGAAGAATCAGAATAGTTAGAAACGGGTGTGAGAAACAGGAACAACGGGAGAAATGATTCGCCCCGGAGTTGTGATAAATGACGTTTTACATTGCTCGAATAATTTAGTATGCCTAAAAGCTTGTTGGCAATCGATGTAATGTGCATGTACACTTTTAATAATTTAACGATGCTTATGTAGATACCAACCACCGAAACCTCGTCAAATAAAAGGCTTTGAATAATTTTTTTAAATGGGAAATTTCCCCTTCTAGAACAATATTTTGTTTAAAATGAAAGTTTTTCAGCCTTTGTGCTAAACATGGCTAATTATCACCCGTAGACAACATCATCTAGTTCTAATAGAACTCATCAGTACGGTTCCTAACAATACTAGTAATTGATTGATTTTCTGCAAATATTCTGCTAGAACATGGATTCAGTCAAAACATTTTGTGAAAATAATCATAGTCAGACAATTGTCAGACAGTGTGTCGGACACAGGGCAAGAGGGCAATTTGACAATAGAGTCAAGCGACCCTGGTAGGACGAACAGTCACAAATGCAATGGAAATTTCATTTTGATTAAAAACAAAACTTGCAAGATAAACAATCATAATAAATCGGATCGTGGATTTGACGACTGGAATAATACTTGAGACAACCACAATTCTTTTGTCAATATTCAGAAAACCATTTATTAAATATTTACAGTTAGCCACAGACCTCCCAATCTTTTTATACGTCAATTATTTTTGAGGCTTTCAGAATATTGACAAAAGCTGAAAAACGCTCATTTTAGACTTTGAATCAATTAGTAAATCCGATATTGAGACAAATTCTGGGCACTGAAATTATAATATAAATTGCTTACAGCACATTGATTCTGTTTCTCGTGGGTGGGTGGGAGAAATAGGATTCGGGTGTGAATTAGAAAACCCTGAGCAAGGATGAAAAACTATGCCTACTTAATTATTCCATTAGAAAAAGTTTCACCAAACACTAGGTAAAAACACTAGGTACTAGCCAATTTTAAATTTCAAAGAGATATCATCATTACCATCGCCTTTTGTAGGTAAGTGCATTCACGATGTTATGACTAGGTTAACATTTGTATTAGTTCCATGTAAACTTTTACAGGAAAACTTACAGGGTGGATCCATATATGTAAGTTGTTGTTTTCGCAAAAAAAATGTATGTATTTGGATTGATTCATTAACCACAGTGATACCACAATAAATGTTTTAACAAAATCACTTGGAAAACCTGTGCATATGTAATATGTACCAACTACTGTCGATTTCCATAAATTTTGTGTGTTACATTTTGAGAAGTTCTTTCAAGATATCATAGCCCACTTATGAACAACATAATATTTGTTTTCTGCTGCTTTAGGAATTATTAATCTGTGTTGTTGTATAAGTAGACGAACCTCCAGATGTTTATGTACCTTCATTTCTATTGTATTTTCTATGGTTATACTTTCTTCTTCTGAAAACAGGAAACAAAGAGTAAATTTTAACATCACATGACCGCATCGGAGACTAGCGAAGTAGCCTAAGGATATCTTTCTTCTCCGCTGTGCACATGCAAGTCATATGAAAATAAACTATATTGAGACAGACATATCAAAATAAAACACAGTTCTGCTTGATTGACTTCCTTCCGTTCTACCTCCTTTTTTGGCTCAAATTGTGGCAACAGGCGTAACATATGTAATAGAAACAGATTCTTATATGTACAGGCACCGTTACTTATGCGTAGGTAGTCTGTGTAAGCACTGTAGGGAGACATTCGATTCCTTTGATGAGTCCAGATCCTTGAAGTTTGTTTATCAAACCGTCAGTACGTTGACTATCTTCATGCTTGTACGTTTTAAGTCTATTGTTATTTCAGTATTGCTTTTCTCAGAGGAAATTGACTAGATTCCTCCATCCCAAAAGCAGAATGGGGAGGATCATACACTCTGTCAGCAACTTGCTTTGTTTTCCTTATGTATTGTTGGCTCCAATTTTAAAACTATACTTAAAACACAAAGGTATTTCATATAGTGCCCTACATAAAGCAATTTTCTGCTTTTGACAGTAACTATATAGGTACTCTTACTCCTTCCTACTTTTTGCTGCAATACTGCACTTTTACAGTTATTACCTGAAAAGTGATTCAATTTTAATTCCAAGATAAAATATACTTTCATGTTTGAAAAACAAATCCGACTTCTATACTTTACTTTTACATAGTATACTTGACCTATAAATGTACTTGCTGTTATCTCTGTTATCTAGGACTACTCGTTTCTGCACTACTGCAGGTAAAAATCTATGGTGCAATACCAAACTTTATCACGTAACATTCACATTCAACACTAATATACGAGCTCAGCAATATATAGTTATCTAAAATTACTACGAATACAAAAATGTTCAAGAAACAATTCCGAGCGAAAAACCAGAATTAAATACAATGATTAAATTGTCAACATGTAATTTTCAAATTTGGTACGGAAATGCTACACTACTGGGCTAAAACTTATGGATGGTTCTACTTTGTCGCAAATTTTTAAATATCACCTATTAAAGCATTTCACGCCTACGTCTCCAGGAATGCGTTATGGTTCTACGATTTCCAAGCAAAAATAGGATTTAAATCCAATGTCAATAGTCTCATTCGGTGGCAGAGATCTGACGTGAAAGTGTTGAGCTGACTTTGACTTTCTCATTCGAAAGAAGTATGATAAATCTTGCTGCAAGAGAGTTCCCACTATCATTGTAAGCATTGAGCAGAGATTCGCTAAAGGTGAAGAATATTTCATTCACCACAAAAGTCAGATCAGCAGAGTGTAACTGTAAATCGCAGCCACCACGCAGTCCATCCAATTGACTAGCCATCTAAAGCTTCACGCCAAGCAACCTTCAAGCCGCCAATCTATCTCTCATTCTCATTCTTTTTCTCTTTCTCCTTACATCACGGTCCTCACCGTTCGACCGGGATCTCCACGGCGAACTACGAATCTTCGTACGAATTAGTATTGCTCCACCTCAAAAGTCGTTTCGCAGAGTCGGTTAAGTTAAATTTGCAGTCTCCTCTCTGTCAGTCAATGGGTGCTCGATCTGCACTGCAGCAGTAGATATAGGTAATAGTACAGTGTAGGATGAGAGAGCATTTATCCATTAAATTCATCATTCGGCCTCCAATACATTATCAGTGTTGCAATCAGTCCAAAGCATTTCTGATGGTGACACGAGCCGAGTGAAAGGCGTGCACACTGTCAGCACATTGTGGTTGCAACGGATTTTTTGCATACAATCTCTTTTTGCACATCGACCGCAGCAGCAACTAACAACTCTACTGTTACTAGGCCACTTTGGCCTGGCGTCTCCACTAATGTAGTACGTAGTGGTTGGAATGCATGTGTTCCACAAGGACTTCCAACTCTCAAGATCCTACTTACTAACAGGATCCGCCTTTTTCACCACACTCACAGATAGATAAGATAGCCAAGACTTAACATGGTCAAAAAGTAATATCACATTGTTAGTTATAGGCCTTGTAGTTGCTACTAACACACGTATGCAAAAAAAGTGCAAAAGTACTTAGGACTGTAATAAAACAGTTATACTTATATCAGAGATTTGCAGTGAAGTCGTCAGTACTATATAGTAATCCAACACCACTATATACAGTCTTACAGACTTTTTGCGGCCTAATTCAGTCACATTCAACCATCTATCTTTTCCCTCAACCTAACAATTTGTCTCTCACATATAAAACTAATTTATTTCCATTTCTTAATATATATCTCCCAATTCTTCCACTTCCAACGTCATTAATCTGACTGTACCACTTATGCAACACAACAGTTAATGGGGCTTAGAACAGAATTAATGCACTGTTATTAAACTGCACGGCTTGACAAGCTCATAATATAAGTATTTGCTTAAACAGCGTGGGTGTTGACTTTTGTAATTGCAAAGATAATTTTGGTTATGCTCAAAAGCACAATATTAATTACTAAATCTCCTAACGATTTTGGGCAAAAAATGGGAATATTAGGAATTTAATGACTTTGTTTACTGGAGAGGGATGGAAAGCATTAGAAAAGCTGTTGGTGGCATATGGAGTACATAGCCGACCATCACTTATGTGTAGATGTACTACTTTCAGCAGCGTACCCGTAGCCCTAGTACAATAGTGCATTGAGCGACTCATTCGCCCAGTTTGGCCAAGCTCGTAACTATTTACTTTTTGAGGCTGGCCGAGCACAAGTTGGAGTTGAGAGTGCATCTGCCGGTGCCGGTGCGGGCATTTTACTTTATACTTTTATCTCGTATGTACATACATACATTGAATGTTTTTTGGCATGCATGCTGCGAAGTTGCAAGCAGTTAAGGCAAGTCAACTCAACTCTCGTCAACGACAGGGAGATAGGCTGGCGGAGCCAAGCCAAGCCTCGCCAAACGATAAGACTCGAGTTAAAGTTGAAGTAATGTAACGTTATGTAATGCATCTAAGTCTATAAGTGAAAGTAATAGTGTTTTTCACTGGTCGTTGAGTGAGGGGGCAAAGGGAGACTTTCTCCCTAAATTTGAATCACGACAATCCATCTTCCACACAGTTCAAGACACATTTTAATCTGATAAGTTTCCTGCGGATCTGCTCAGGATTTGGCAAGACGACGAGAAAAAGACGGAAGGCCACACACAGCAATAGAGGAGCCAAGCCAAACACAAGCAACTAAAGATCTAGTAACTCGATGTGGAGTGAAGGAGAAAGAAAGTCGAAAGAGAAAGGAAATTCTCGACTTCTTTCAACTCGCCGCCTTTTTCTATATTTCCCTATCCTTTCTTCTGTTTTCCTCTCTTTAACTTCACTCCGTTTTTTCCCTCTGCTTTTCAGTAGCATCTTCTGCTTGTAATCTATTGTATCTCTAGTCTTCTACCAACTCTATATGCACTATTAGTGTTTGAATCTTCACATCTTCTTCGTGGCTCCCTGCATGCTTACTTCCTACTTGGAACTACTAGTGGTAGCATCCATTCCTTTTAAAACGATGCAATATAAGTACGCACACGTCCAACATACATTTCTATGTATGCATTTGCTCCTTACCATATACTTTCTCATATTAGTCCACCTCTTCTCCACATCGGAGACTATCCATTCAATCGCATCGATTGCCAACTCAAGTGAGCTGCCGAAGTATAACTCAAGTCACTGGAAAGACAGTGGAAGTAATACAAAGCAAAAGCTTCTTCTCTTTCGTCTTTCGCTGTATCCGTTCGATGCTGTGTGCGAACGGCATTTTTCGTGCTGATCTGCAGTGGAATAGGAACTCTGAATGCAACGCAACGCTTTGATTCACTTCGGCTTGCTTGCTTTGGGAACGCATTACTACATTGCATTCTCAGAGCAGGACAGAACATGAGCCGCACTCAACTCACACCACGTCACCCAACCCTTTCACATAACAATTGATCTCTGACATTTAGCACGCAGGAGGGACTCATGCGAAATATCTTCTTTTCTATTCCATACTTTTTGCCTGAGAGTCAGCAGCATACCTTTTGAAAAATAATCGAATTTCTACTCTTAGTAGTAAGTAAAAGTATTTATTAATGATTTTTCCTTAGAATTTCATTGTTCCTGCATTCAAAGCGCGCGTTATTAACTCAAACAAGTGTTGCAATGCAGTCAGTGCTGCTAAAAAAGTATACGAAACATTCTACATGAACGTTCAAGGGGAAGAAAAGTTGTAGTGCTAATATCGTCTGTCATCGTTATCTGTATCAGGAGTGCTCATCAACTCTATAATGTACCTACATACCGAAGAGTGGAGAACTATTATGTTCTGGCCTAGTTTCCTCTTCAGACCAGTCCAATTCAATGAAAATGAAGTTATCTCTCACTCTGCTCGGCACAAAAACCAGCAACATAACGAATGGCGGTAATTTTTTCTCAAAGACAATTACCCCCCACGACATGGTAAAGGTCTATTGCATACGGAGAAAGAAAGAGAGCAGAGACGGACAACGTACCAGACCGATGTTGGCCAAGGATTGCACAAAAATACACTACGGAGAGGCATATCAACTCATTGTGGGATGTTTAAAGGAAAAGTTAGCTGTTTGATTAAACGCTGCGATTTTTATTGCTGGTTTTCTACATGAGCTAAAAAGAGAGGGAATTGAATAGATTTTCCCAACTGCCAACTATTTCACATATACTGATATACACACATTCATATATACCGTAGAAAGTAATGACTGGAACTCTCACTCACTCATAGTGTGTACTACTACGTTGTAAACTAGTCGTTGACTTCATTCCATTGCAATAGACCAGTGGGCTGGTGAGATCTGATGTGATGTGTAGTGTAGTAGTAATGCGATGTAATGTAATCGAGGGAAGACCTTGAGGCAGAATGAAGGATTCAACCAGAATTTCTCTTTGGACCCAAACAATTGTGAACACTTGCACTCGCAGAAAAAGAAACAAGGAAAAGGTGGTCGCTCTTTGCCAAATGGAAAGAAGAGAACCGATGGACGGGCCCAGGGGCGCTGTCCATTTAATAAAATCCATTCGTCCATTTTCCATCATTCCAATCTGTGCACTTCGATTTCCCTATGCGTGCAAGATAATAAAACGAGGAAAGAGAGAGAGAGAGAGCCAGTACGTCATGAAGCTTGCGGATGGATTGTCTTCTTCTTCGTCTTCCTCAATTCAATCTCAACTAGAAAAAGCGTTATTAAATGAAAATATGTTTCGTTGGCTGAAGTATATAAACGATGCACAATATTTGTCTGCAGCACATTCTCTCAGACAAGGCTCCTTATCTCCACATAAACAAACAATAAGAATTCGCTTGAAGCAAAATAAGTAACTGTATAATATAAGACTTGCGGACTTTTCTTCCTCATATTTGATAAATATTTTTGTTCTCACACGACTACTGAAATTCAAATTTGATGACTCCCACATTACAAAATTCAGTTTATTTTACGCAATAGGAAGTGGAGAAAATTCGAAAAGTAATTCTGCCTTCCCAGATAAATAGTTAAATAAATGTAAAATCGTAATGGTGCTAATAGTAATATTAAACTAACAGAAGATAGAGCCCACATGCAGTTCCTTCAATGAGCAGAGTCCCATTTAGATTTACTGGAAAGTATCCGCTAGGCACATTTTGGCAAAGAGTTTCTGAGGGTAATGAAAGTGAAAGGAAGAAGTAGGGAAACAGGAGGAAAAAATCTCTTTTTTTCAACATCTCATATAGAGGCAAGCGATCGGCCATTAAAGTGACTTTTGTGGAGCAGAGTCTTTCGTTTGTCCCTCCACATTGTCCACATCCAAGTACTACGGGTGGCACTGTATCTCCCGTATTTCTTTATTGTGTGTAAGCCTCTGCATGTATGAAAGTAAGTAATCGTTGATGGGTGAGGGTATGTCGTATGATACGATAGATATACATACAAATAAATATTACTATTACGATTGGGCGAATGAGCAGACGCTATTAAAAGAGATATCCTTATCCTCTTGACTTGACTATCGGCCGCTGTCTCTCTTCAAAGCAATAATGCTTTGAGAACATGATAGGAGCCATCATTGTCTCTTTTAATAGACACTGTAAGTTGTTAGCACATTTCCTCTCTTCATTCCTTTCGCGTGAGTCTGCTCTCTGCTATTGACTACTCATAGGTCGGCTAATCCATAAGCAGAAAACCAATTTCCTGCTGTGTTACTTCAAGCCACTCTTTATTTTATTGTCGTCACAAGTCAAACGTAAGAGAGCATTAAAACATTTCAGCACTTGCTCCGCTCTCCTCTAATACTAACTCTACATAATGCCTTGCCACCCACGATGCTACACAGGTCCTCGCTCCTATAAAGTGAATAGCCGTGTTTTGTTCTAGCTCCACTTTACCTACTTAAGGTAGGGAAGTGCCCTGGAGACACTGCTGCTCAAGTGTCCAAACACCCCACTCACGTGAACAATGGATGCCTGTATTGACTTTCAGCAAAAATTCTACAATGTCTGCTTAATATGCCGACAGGAAAGATAATGGAGCTAACATTAAGCTAATACTTGTATGTCTTTAAAACAGCAAGTAAGACGAATTCACTCCAGTTTCAACTTTCAATCACTGACACTTTAAATTGTTTATTTGTAACGTTGCTTGCTTCTAATATTTTGTTTAGACTATTAACTCTGACCTTACATGTTTAATTACATAAATTGCTGAAAACGCAGCAAAAATGGATTACTCAAGGTTTCCACAACACGAAAAGTTTTTGATATTTTTCAAATGAGATGCTTTTGTGAGAAGAGGGCCCTCCTGATTATGCAAGTTTAGCAAAACTAGAATTGAGAAAGGTGTAATAATTGCATATTTCATTTCTATTTTGAGCGAGCAATTCTACTAGTTTAAAAATTTATGTATCCTTTGCCATCTGCTGTGAAGCATTTTACAATGTGTATAGTACAGTGTATGTGTGCTAAACGCCTAGTGTGGGGGCGTAATTTGCTTTGCATAATAGAACCTGCTGATACGCATAATATTTGAGAGCAGGCACACATTCTTTTTCTACATAGGTAAATGAAGAATACAAGGATGAGCATAACGAACAAACGCACAAAAGTATATATTTACAGTTATGCATGAAGCTCTCGGATCCATCAAGACCAGATGTTCTAACACTACAGAATCTAACAACAACTTTGTAAGATATGATATGACTGTTTGAATAACAGGGGACTTGGATTTTCTTGATTTGAAATGGAAGCTACTGCCATTTACGTAGACTCTTCTTTACGCAGAGCAGAATGTAGTGTCTTGGTAATTTTATGTATAACATTCCAGAAAACACAGCAGAGGAGAAAGAATCTATCGACCCAGAGCCAAGTGAAAACTCTGCTTCTTACAAGTCATGAGAGAAAATTAAATCTGCGTTGAGGCACTGGGATTAGACTTGCACTTTGTATCTTTGCATTAATTCTAATCTCACTTTAAAATGTCTGCAGAATGCCAGCTAATGGCCAGCACATTTATATATTAATGGAAGCGCACAAACCAATATAGTGGACATAGCGAGTTAATAATATACATAAAATACTGTATACAGATACATGTTGGCACGAGATGTCATGCATAAATTTAAAATACAAAATATTAATTTTTGTTTTGCGTTGACCTTGGAATAAAATATTTAGGCTGAAAATTTGTACGTCTAGGTATATGTACTTGTACTATAATTTATAATTAAAATGTTCTGCCGACTGCATATGTACATAGATAAATTGTCCTTGTAAATTTGAAAATTGAATGAAAATTGCATTGAATAGAGTAAGCCATGCACAAATAAAATCGTTGTAGCTACGCTGTAAACTTGACTTGGAAGTTATTGTCACTTAAAACTTGTGTTAGCTAACATTAACTGCAAGTATCTACCTGTAAATATGTGCGGCGAAGACATATTTGAAAATATTTTTAAATAATATTTATTACAATGAATTAAAGTCAATATATAAATTCCATAACTCAGTTCAATGAAATATTTATAATTTGTTTGTGTACAACGAAAGCAAGCTGCACTGAAAGCAATGAAAAAGTGAATAGTAATTGGTGCTTTACTCTTCACAGAATTTTACTTTTAAATTTAATGAACCTCTCCATTGTCCCTGAACCTACATAAATATAAGCCCGAGTAGCATGCAATGATAAATGAAGTGAACTGCTTATCTGTGAAGCAATTTTGTTTAAAATTGCTTTGGCACAAGAACTACAAGCTATTTGCATGTGTTTGTAAGGTGATAGATAGCGGCAAGCCTTACGTTTGCTAAAACAGAGAAAGATGCTACAGAATTTATTCACCATCGGAGGAGTTATTGTTGCATTTCGCTTTCTATAAAAAATTTAAAGTTTGGTCAAACATCTCATTCCGTCAAGGAATGGGAAAGTGTAGCTACAGCATTATAATTCTTCCTTTCACAGTCACTCTGACGCCTGCGAGGATACACACAGAAATAAATGTACAGAAAATCTGCTAGGGAATCTCTAATAAAATTTTGACAAATGCCATCAATGGGTTTTGACTAAGAGGCGATTTTACCCGTACAGGAAAATCTATGGCCACCCCTTTCTCCAATAAAATTGGCACCATAAATATGACTAAAAGCTTCTTCATCATCCGTCTGACCCATAAGCTCCTTCTCCGCTACACAAAGGAATAAGAATAGCACTTGTTCAAACATTCGGATAGCACGGCTAACTTTTCTATTTTATTTGGCAGACAAGACGAGTTTCCATACATATTACATCGGTGGAGATTTAGCAGCCTTGGGGTTACTCATGCACGGCAAGAGATACGATATAATGTAATATGATGTATGCGTTACATAAATAACTGCTCTTATTCTTTTCCTTCTTGTAATACAATGATCTTATGTACGTATTCTCCTTTTTATTGGAATATTACAACATCAAGTCGCCTTCCTCTAACCATTACAGATGATGTTTTACAGAGAGATTTACTTGCTGAAGGTCATGCAACACTGTAATAATTTAGTTTTAAACACCAGTCTATCCGATTGCATGAAGTTCCACGTACTTTGCAAGACTTTCAGCAAGAGAGCGTATATAATATTTTTGTCATTGTCTTGGTTTGCTATCCGTTCTTTACTAAAGGCACAGCCTTAGCACAGCAAAGAAAATATATTAAAAAGTCTATGTAAATGTAAATACTGCATGCCTACTAAATATTTGGATGATCATAAAGTTCAATGTTAACAGGATGGCCATAAGAACTATAGCAGTTTTTTTTTGCTACAACACAACATGAAAACGGGTGTCCTTTTTCCAAATTATCTTTTGCATTAGCCATGTGCTAAAATATTTATAAAAGCTTTTAGGAGATAAATAACATTTCACTAGTGAAATGTAGCAGGTACTTGTAAAATACGCTTCACGGGTTTAGGACGTAAGTTCACACAACGGTTGGCTAAATTTAAATGTGCAAAGCTGGTCTTCCCATCTGGTGGTTACTCCGTTGATCAGGACACAATTGCGATGACGGCCACCTGCCGGCTTTCCATTGAGCCAATTTGAAAAATTTACGGCATGTGAATTCGTTATCCAATGAAAGTTTCCTTCGCTAAATATGTCAGTTGCTGCAATCCAAAGGTGTTTGTCTGTTCACAATCAACATTCCAGTTTTTTTTAAATCATGCCATGATTAAAAAAGATAACTGACAATAAACAGTGTTTTATCGTTAATCTATCTTGGAATCTTATTTTGAAATGAACACATCATATATCAAAAGAATGCAAATTTTATAAATTTTAATGTGTACGTAGTTTCTGCAAAGTTTATTAATTATGCTATGAGTTTCAAATTTAGCAACACTTAC